>JAVTVJ010000031.1:600000-790000 GCA_034509425.1 Eopsaltria australis
GGTATTTGAGCCCCACCTGGTTAGGAGCTGTTTGCTGGCACAGTGACAGTGCCAGCCATGGACGGGAGCTCTTGTTTGCTCGGGGACCTCTAAACCCAGCGCTGCACTGAGCTCTGAGGGAAAGCTGTGCCAAGACCAGGCTGCTCTGGGTGAATTTTCGGTCTGTCCTCAGGGATCTGTCCCAAAACGGAGTGGGAATCTAGGGACCTTTAAACATCCAGTCCCATTCCCTTATGAGCTGGAGTGATAACTGGGGAGTTTGAGGGCTGGGATTCGCAGCAGCGATGCTTTAAGTGCCTGGAAGGACAGGGGATTCCAGACTCACGAGGTGCATTTCCTCCTCTCTTACCCTGGCACTGTCTCTAACCACTGAGACACGGAGCCATGCTCGTGTTTGCATTCCCCCCTGGCCCCGTTTTTCTGCAGAATGCAGCCATTTCAGGAGGAACTGATGAAGATGTGACCCATTTCTCCTCATTTCCCAGCGGAGATGGAGCAGGTGCTTATGTTCTCTCAGACAGAGGAGGACCTTGAGCGTAGATCACCATCTCTCTGGGGCTAGAGTAACCCCTGGAGGACTGATGGAAGGGCAGTGAAATCACACCTTCCAGAAGGGAAAAGACAGCAGGTCAGTCCTCTTGCTTCACCCTGCTCATTTTCTCTTTTAAAGACCCTCTGGGCAAGCAAAGCAACGTCATTTGTAAAGGACTCAGAGCAAAAGCAGAAAATACCAAACTGTTCGGCCCTGCCAAGGGATAGAGAGCCCTAGATCTGCCCAAAGGCAAATTTAGGTGCTTGCCAAGCTTCAAGGAAAAGAGCTGCAGTGCCTACAAATTATGGGTTTATTTTGACCAGCAGCTGCACAGGCATTTTGAGAAGCCACATTTTGGACATGGGTGTGTAAGTGCCTCTGTACACTCACAAAAAATGCCTTTGAAAATTGGTTTTAGATGGCTCTGCAAATATTATCTTACTACTTTTTTTTGAATAGGGACTGAAATAATTTTCTGGTAGAAGGTGGGTGTTGAGGAGAGATTGATCTTCAAAGTGTAGCTTAGATTGCAACTGAAGATGCCAGGAAAGTTTCCTGAAAGAAATGTATTATTTTTTGGTTTAGAATTCTTGCATATAGACCAAAAATCAATTCGTTTTCATAGAATGTAGGATCAATAATATGTAGCTGTCCTCCTGGACACCAGTATTTCTAAAATACCATTCAAGTCACAGCAGGTCTTATTTAAGGGAATGAGTTTTGCCATTGATTGTTTGGTTACATTGCACTTTGTATTTCTTCATCAGTACCTGGTGGTTTTATTTTGCACAGATTTTAAATCCAGAGAGACAATTTTTTTTTCTTTTCCTCCAGGATTTTTGTCTCTGTTAGAAACGTATGCCCTCCCTTCCTTATTGATTACACTCACAGACTCTTATCTTCAGCTTATAACTTATTTTATTAAGTACTTTAGAAAGTGAAGATAAAACATGAAGGAGGAGAAAGGGAATTGTGTGGTTATCCCATGAACAGGGAGGTTTTATTTTTAGAGCATACCTAGGTGCTAACAAAATAGAAGAATTCTTTTTCTTTTTAATGGCATGACATGTTCCAAACTATGATAAGGTTTTGGGCTAATTAAATAAGAAGTGAGGTCTGTTAATGTACAGTTTTCATGATAGATGTTAGCACATCGAGTCTTTCCTTCTTTTTGCTTCATATTTTAAACTTTCCTTTTATGTGTGTGAAAAATGAGTAAAAGTGTCAAGTCTTATCACACCTGACCTTGCTTTTTGGCTAGCCTCTTTCCCTTATCTATCGAACACATTACTCTCCCCATCATAACGTGGTAGTGCAAACATCGCAGCTGCCCAGCAAACATGACCAAAGCTACCTTTAAACTACCTCTAGACTCTTTAAACTCAACTAAAAGGCTGATTAGGTTCCACCTCTTTGGTCATTATCTCATTCCGATAGCCACGCAATGAAAAAGCAATCTAGTAAAAAGCTCTCTCCTAGGAAAACTAGTTAAAGTGTGTGCTTGCTCAGGACGGTGTACTTAAAGAAAACAATTTATTCGTTCGTCAAAACCAACTGTGTAAACTAGTTTAGCTGTTTGCCGAGGCTTGGAATGAACAAACGTTGTTGTTTTCCTCCCACAGCTCCTCGGGGAGGGGGACCGGGGGATCGGGGCGGGTCCGGCCCCGGCGCTCCCGCAGCGCGGGGCGGGCAGGGCGCGGGTGCTGCGGGTCCTGCCCCGCACCCTGCCGGAGCCAGCAGCCGTCCCCTACCCCGCACCCTGCCAAGGGCGACAGCCCTGTCCTGCCCCGCAGCCCACGGAGAGTGCATCAGCCCCTTCCAGGGCCGGGAGAATCGGCACCCCCGGAGAAAAGCGATGGGAACCCCCGGCCGCGATCCGTCTCCCTCCGGCTGATGCTCGCCCCGGGACTGCCTCGGAGGTGCATGACCCTGCCCGTGCTGTTTGATCCGTTCTCCCTCCCCACCTTCCCAGGAATTATCTTTTTCTTTTTCTTTTTTTTTCCCCCCTAAACAAATTTAGAAGGAAGAGATTAGGCAGGGGAGGGAGAGGCTGGCTGCGAGCCCGCGGCCGGCGGTGGAAGGGAGCCACAAGCCTTTCTCGGGCGGTGTTTGCTCGGGCTCCTTTAGCAAGCGCGGCACAATGGCAACTATTCAGGAATCAGTCAATATGACCTGGCACTAACAAGCCCTAAAAACATATATGCTTCATTCTCCCAGAGACTGGGAATCGTGTTTTTAAGTGGGATTTACTTTCCTTTGTCAATAGAACAGGTAATGCGGAAAGCCTCCGCTGCGGAGTAAAAGCGCTCCTTGTGCCCTCCTCCAAAAGAGACATTTGGACCGTAAAACCACCTTTCCTGAAGAGGTCCCAGCACAGGTGGTCCTAAGTGACAGGATTTTCCCAGAGTAAAATTAAGCTGGGAAGGAGAAGCGCCCTGGGGAATCCCTCCTGCCTCCCCCGGGGGCGTTTCTCGAAGGGTGAGCGGGACATGCTCCCATCGGTACCGGGAAGGTGGGCAGGGAGAAGGCCCCCGGCCACAAAAGGGTTACGAGCCCGGAGAGTGGAGCTATTTGTCACCGGCATCCACCAGAGGAAAAAAAAAAAATAAAAATTACTGATTAACGTGATCTGTCAATACGCCTCTGCCCCGCGGCGCTGCGGGACTGGAGCCGATCCATTACCTGGCACCTCCTTTGCCATCTCCCTCACCTTGCCGAGCCCCTGCATCCCTCGCCTGGCCCTGAGTCATGGGCAAACAGTGCTGGGTGCCAGGCTGCGCCCGGGGTACCCGCCCGGGCCGGGCGAGCTCCCGGCCCGCACCCAGCACGGGGGTCAGGCCGGGTTCGGGGCCTCCTGCGGGACCAGGGTGCAGCCTCCAGAGTAAATGAGGGAGATTCCCTCTTCTCCAAGGGGCATGGACAAGCCAGAGGGGGGAAAAGTCCCTCACGAGCACAGAGAGACGCCTGGGGGGCGAAGACCTGCCCCGGAGCACACCCCTGGCCCGGCTGGAGGAAAGGGTTAAAAATAGAAATAATTATTATTTTTTTTAAGAAACAATTGGAAAACGTGGTTTTCCGTAGCAAACCGTGGCTACACGCAGGATAAACATGAAAAAGTAAAAGTAATAGCTTAATTAAACCTGCCCTGGATGCTCCGCAGTGGGGCTGAGAGGGGCGGCAGCCCGGACCCGCACCCCGCACCTCGGCCGGGGATGCCCCGCTCCGGCCCCGCCACTGCCCGGGCAGGGACCAGCAGCCCCGCCGCGGGGAGCAGCCTCTGGGATCTAGACCTCCCCGCGCAAATTAATTCATCACAGAGCTTGTTAAACAATTTACAGGGCGGGCATGATGTGGACTGGGGGGGGTTGAGAGGTTTGGGTTTTTTTTTTTTTGGGGGGGGGGGGTGATGGGTGTTTTGTTTTTATCTCCTCTCTGGGGCCAAACAGCAGCTGGCAGCCAAAAGACTTTCTGAACTGTTTCATTTGAGGAAAGTGAGGAGAAAACTGACGTCTGACTCTCCCCGCATTTTAAATATGCTTGAATATAATTGACCGAGTGCCGCTGCGGAGCGTTTGACGTGCGTGATGGTGCTGCACCCGGGTGCTCCGAAAGTCCCAGGAAATGCTCATTTGCAGGAAGAACTTGTTAAAAATGAAGGGCTTGGATTAAACGTAGAGGCTAAAGGCGTTTGCGTGTGCCACCGTTCGCATCACGATTCTGCGAGCGCTCCTACACCTCTCCCCGTACATCAAATTTTTAGTTCAGAAAAGCCTGGTAGCTGCGCGGCGCTGGCTCAGAGAAACCCCTCACTGCATTTCACGAAAACCTCCTCTGTGCTGTAGGACCTGCTGCGTTAAATTATGATCCAAAGGCTGTGGGGTGGGAACAATCAATCAGAATACCTGGGGTAGTGTGTAATGTGTGTGCTCTTGCCAGCGGGAGCAAGCGGCCCCTGAACACAGTCCCCCAGCAGGTTAAATAAATATGATACTATAGACAAACCGAGAGGATCACATGGCCGCATCAATCAGCTGTTGATAAAATACAATCTTCCTTTAATACACGCTGGGAAAGTTATTTAACACTTACAAAACCTGAATTCAGTGCTGTTTCTTTTAGTAAAAGGGGAGAAAAATATTCTTTGAAAGTGCAACTCTTCTTAAAAGGCACGGAGAGGTGACAGTTGCATTTTCCTGGGGGATATAATAGAAAGCTTTTAATGAAGCCACAGACACTGTACAAAGTACGTGAGCCACGATGCTGGAAAAATACAGAAGCTGTTAAAAGAACAAGTCAATGTAGAAGTGGCCGGAGTCGGTTCCTGGCTGCGCATTAGGTTTATTTCCTTTTCATTCATGATTTCACAACCCGGGTGGCTAAAAGGCTCCCGAGAACTGTTTCTTCTTGGCATGCAATTAGGGACGAGCCCCTCCAAGGAGGAAACGACCGGGGATTCTTCCCTCCCGGCTCGGTATTTCTCGCGGCTGCTGGACAGTCGGAGCGGCTGGAGAAGCGGCAGAGACGCGGGTGCTTAGACTTTTTTTTTTTTTTTAAAGAGAGTTTGTCAGAGAAATACTAAAATATCAGCATTTCCTAAAAGAAATCAGTTGTCCCGGGTATTTATTGAAATAAAAGTTGTTGGTAGGGGCTGATCACGGGTTTTTTGGTTGGATTTTTTTTTTTTAGTGTAGGGAGAAATGAGGCTCTCGGGGTACAATGTGTTTCCTCCCTCTCAGGTGACAGGTTTTGCCTACTGAGATAAAAAGAGCTGTCGCCCGAGTACACTTTGGGATTATCGCCCATTTGTTAACTTTCCGCTTTCCACTCACTTAAATGTCCCTTTTAAATTCCCTTCGCGGTGCCTTGTCCCACTTGCCCACCTCTGTCCCCCTTCCCGACAGGCCCCGATCCTGCCGGCTTTCCCTGCGGGCTGCGGGAGCTGTGCGGGGTTCAAGCCCCTCTCCGCCCACCTGAAGCTCCTCAGGGCACGGGAAAAGTCAGCACCGAGCCCCGAGGGGACGCGACATAAATCACTGGGCAGCCCAAACCTCCGCGGGGAAAAGCGGGAGGAAATTCTGACAAGGTTTCCCCTAACAAATGGAGATTAATGCCCGCCGTAGAAAGGAAGCGGTTGGAAGTAATGTTTATACAAGAAAAATCCTGGAAATAAGGGAAACACTGGAAAAGACTCCCAAAAGCCCGGGAGGCTGCTGGTCCAGGGGCTGATGTCAGCCAAAAAATACGGGGCTGAGAAGCCAAAAAGGAGTTTGATTCCTGGTGCTCTCCTTCGCCCCTGGAGAGCCCCACGGCTGCCGTGGGGCCGCCCTGTCGCGGGTGGGCACCGCGGGGATGCCCCGAACCTTGCGGGGGCACCTCGGAGCGGGGGGAAACCGCAGGAAAACCCAGCTCGGGACAGGACACCCACGGTGGGCGCGGTCACGGGGTGAAGGCTCTGCCCGGAGCCGGGGGAGGGTGGCAGGGTCCCCGCTGCCAGCCCGGGAGGAGCTGCGGGCGCCTCCGCGCCTCGGGTGCGTTCGGAAAGTTGCGCTAAAGAGCTCTTTACCTGCACCAGCCACCCCTAAGCGCTCTCCAGGGGCTTGTTGGGCAAATGTAATGGCAAGGCCAGGGGGTCTTGTTTGGCTAGACGTGGGGACATTTGTCATGGCTGACCTGTGAACTTCAGCTTCTGAGCCCAGGACTGTAAGGAGAGGCTCGGGCTAATGTAATAAAGCGAGAGAGACAAGAGGAAAGGCCTATCTTGCCCCAGGGCCACCACATGTTCACTCCGTTTTACTGTCAGTGCTACATGGAAGCTGTGGCTTCATTTCATATTCTATTAATATTTACAGCGGCGATTGAATTTCCCATTACGAAGTTCACCATGCACGCACTGCTAATATGAAATATTAATAGTATTGTGCACATTATGAAAATTCTTATTATTAAAAAAAAAATATATATATATTTATATACCGGGCAATTTGCACTCGTAACTTCATTTCCCGTGTCCACCTGGCCCCGCGGGGAATGCGCGGGGCAGCGCGGGTCAGAGCGGGGCTGCGCTGGAAGCAGCCCCGGAGCCCGGGTGGCACCGCAGGAAGCGGCGTGGCCCTCTCGGTGCCACCTCCACCCACGGGGCTGAGTCATTCACTTGTGAAGGGCCACGTTTTTCATCTGGTCCGGGGCATCCTGAGGACAGGAGACGCCCAAAACAGCTTTTTCCCGAAGACGGATGGGGCCGAGGAGAATCAGGTGGATCCGATGGTGACAGAGGGGTTTTACGTTTTTTGACTGCTGTTCCCAGCTCGACTTTCCGAGGCGGTTTGAAGTCCAAGCAAACCCTGAGTGTCTCAAAGATGAGTAATCAGGCATCACCTTACTTTGCAGACCACAGCTGAGTCACTTTTCAGTTGCTGCTCAGAGCGGACAGAGAAATCCTATCTCCTGTGAAAGGAAAATTGGCCGCCGGAGTCCCAAAAGTGCCCCGAGGATCAACTGAAATGAAAGTAAACCGATAATTTCCAGATCGCGTGGAAAACAGAGATGTATCGAATTTAACCACCGCAAGCTCAGCCCGGCAGGATCAGCCTGTTCTGGAGCACTTTATCTCGCTCCCATTTGAGGGAGATGCCCAGGTCATTCTGCCCTTTTTTATCATTATTATTTATCATTCTGAGCACAAACAGCCCTTCCTTTCGCTGCATCGCAAACCTGCACGCTCGTGGCAAAATATAAATTTACCATTTGTGTGTGAGGAAGGTGCAGGGAGAGAAAAGTCTGGGGGCTTTGGGGAGCCCCGCGTGCAGCATCCACAGGTGTTTAATACACTAGAAAAAAGTTGGCATAACTGAGTTTTTAGGGTTGTGTTTTTTTTCCGAGATAACTCTTCAATTACTCTGATGGCCGTCTGGAACTCAGATTCCATTAAAAAAAAAAAAAAAAAAAAAAGCCTTGTTTTCCGTCAGGTGGGGATCTGTATTGATTTACCCGGGTATTTACTCTCTGCTGATTGCAGTGAGAAAAAGCAGCTCTAGAGTCGCTCTCTTCACCTTGAAACCTTGGTGAAGGTTGTGTTTGAACTGGGAGTGTTCCCACTTCCCTGGTCCCCCAAATTTAATGCTTTCCCATAGCTCTGGGCCTTGGCTAAGGGATACCCAGGGGTTTTCTCTGTCTCATTTTGACCACGGGGAGTGATCAGATGCAGAAGGAAGTGCCTGGCCAGCTGTGGGTGCTGCAGATGTAGGTACAGAGATCTGTCAGCCAGCAGATCGTGGTGGCTCCTCTGTTTCCCCAAAGCTTCTCCCACGCACGAGGAATATATGCTATTTATGACTCCTAATTGATCCGGATTAAGGTAATTTAGGAATCCTTAGGTTCGTCTCTCAGCTCGGGGAGATGACAGGCTCTGGGAGGCTTGGATGGGTGACATTTCCACCATGTGATCCGTCCTTCCCCCTCCCCGCTGCCCCCTTCGCGTCCCCCCCTTCCAGCCCTAAATGTGTCATGCTTTGTCACATCCTCTGCGTGTGTGTTTTTAGAGAACATTTGAATAAAAGGCTCGATGCCAGGTATTGGTGACACAGTGGGTGGAATTTGCAGCCTTTCCACAAAGAGTTGGAAGCCTCCATTTGCATAAGGTCAGGGTACAGCTTCTCACAGAACTTTAGCAGCATCTCTGTCTCTTAGCAACACTCTTGCACTCTTGGTCCCTGCATTAAATTGACTGGTCCTTTCCTTTTCTTCCTTTCATAGGGAGGCTTACAATAAAATGTCACCCTTCCAACCTGTGCCTGTCACCCAGTAGGTCATCTGTTTCTCTTACACCTCCTCCCCCCCACCACCACTTCATCTCCAATTAGGGGATGAGATTATTCATTTGGTGGATTCCCAAAACTGCTTCGTTTTTTATTTTGTTAATTAATATTAATAACATTTCTCCCTTTGTATTAATAAAAAGGAGCCCTCATAAACAGCGAGGAGATAAGGAGCAAATTGCAGGCACCTGCAAAACAATGGGATTGGAGTGGGGTAATAAGGCGAGTGGAGATAGAGAGAGCAAGGTTTAGGTCATCCTCTCCACCCATTTAGTTGATGCAGGGTTGAACTCAGCATGGAAGCCTTCAATGTGCTCAGAATATTAGAGTCACCCCTCTTGGCTCCGGCATGGGAATTGGTGACAGAATACAGATGCTGATAGGTGGTGTTAATGGAGGGTCAGGCTTGGACAATAGTATCCATCACTTGCCTCATGGCTCTGCTGTCAGATGGAGTCATTTCTGACTGCTCTATCACCAAGATTTGGGAGAGATTGAATTATTACTTTAGGCTTGGCAGCGGTAGATACAAATCTATGCCCAAAGGACCAGAAAAATCACCCCTGTCTTCTTCTCCCCCAAAGTTTTTTTTTTTTTTTTCTCCTTCCTAAATAAAATAAATAATTTTTTAAAAAGGGGATGGGAGGGAAAAAAAAAAAAAAAAAAAAAAAGGAAAATCAATGTCCATGCCGTTCTATCTGCCCCTCTGCTACGAATTCCTGGGAAAAAATCACCCGACACTTTGCTCGGCCTGAGAGTTACCCGGCAGTTCCATCGCACTGTCAAACTTTTGTGGGGAAGGTTATGGCAGGACCTCTAAACTTCGGAGTCTGTACCGAGAGTTCGTGCTTTTTGCCCCGAAATTCCGGGCTCTGCATCCCTGGCAGGGAGCTAAATCTCATCTCGGGGTGCCGGGGGATGAGCAGGACACACTGCAGAGCCCCTCTTCACCCAGGGCGGGTGGGGAGATTATTTATCAAGAGCCCTCGTTAGCTTTAAGAACGGGGCTAAAGGACAAACTTTAAGCACGAAAAAGCTCTCCATTTCCCCCTTTCTACTTTTTAAAGGTATTTAAGTGGTGATAGCCGTTTTAAATTCAGTCCGGATTTTATTCCCTGGCTCCCTGTGGCGACCTGATCCACTTCTAAGGAGGAATGGCTTGTTTTCGCTAACACGTTATCCACCTCTTGAGTGGTGCAAATGCTAAGGTGAAACCTGGTGCTTTTCAGCGGTATTTCTTCAAAACTCTTATTCAAGCGCCCTCCTCCCTCCTCGCCGCTCCTCCCGAAGCTTTCAGACACTGTAATTCCTGCAAGATAAATTCTCAGGTAATGGGTTCTGAGAAAAAGCAACAGAGGTTAGGAGTCAACTGCCTCCTCTTTAATAATTCACATGTCATATTTCTTCCACTTTGTCAAGTTGGCTAAAGAAGATGGGCAGGGCTGAGACAGGCAGACACTTGAGTTTATTATCCGAGGGCTGGGGGGACCCAGGGAAGGGCGATGCCCTCCCTGCCTCTGGCAGAGGGGCAATTGCTGCTGCCCGGCTCCAGGGTTGTGCCTGCTCGCCCATCTCTGAGAGACTGAGCAAAGGAACTCTTGGATTCCAGCAGCCGCGCTCCTGCCAGGCTTTGCTCTTCCTTGGATCCCCCATTCTCCTCTCCTATTTACCTTTAAATCTGTTACTCGTCCCTTCAAATCTTTTAATACTATAATTCTTTTTTTCAAATGTAAAACAAGTAAATCAATAATAAACCTCATCAGGAGCCTGTACTTTATTTTATTTAATTTTTATTTTAGCCACCGTGCTGTGATTTGTCTCCCTGAGTGCTAATACACTTTCGCACCGAATATGTCTCTAGTCAGGTTTGTAAAAGTTTCGGGACTCACTGGCTTAAATTCAAACAGTTTTGGATAACCAAAGGAAGGCTGACATTTATCAGTGAGGTGAGGAAGTTTGGTTTAGGCTCTTTCCCCAAAGCAGCGGGGCAACAAAACACCAGCGACTGCAAATATAGGCAAAAAAACTTGGAACTGAAGGGCAAGAAACAAATAGTAGACTCTTAGGAAATTTGTCACCCTCCTTTAAATGATAAAGAACTCCGAAAAGAGTTCAAAAGTGATATGTTATAATCCCAGGATTCCCCATTAATTTGCCTTTTCAGACGGCTTTTAGAAAAACTTCCAAGATTCTCTAAATTTGCACTTTCCAGCCTCATCCTTGACACATCCTTCCACCACATTCCCCAGCCCTATCTTCGAGTGTGAGTGTGGATAATGTCATGTACCTGTGAAGGTGTCAGCTGCATTTTGAAATAAAACAGAAGAGAAGGAGAAGAAAAGCATTTCCCTGAGTCACACTGTCTGCTCTGGAAGGCACAGATACAGGTGAAAACATGAGTGACAACGGAGCAGAAAATGTCTTTATTCTTCTGGGAGCTGCCTCTTTTCCCCTTTTACTATATTATTATTTTCCTCATGCTATCGTTTTAAGTAAAAACACTTCTTTTCCAACAGTCTTTCACTGAAGCAGCAACACATTTTAACTGATCTTTTGCAGTGTGGTCTCTTATGTGTGGCCATAAGTCTTACCCAGAAACAGTAAATCTGTCTTATCTGTCAGATTTTGGTAACTTTATACATGAAAGGGAAGAGCAAGCAACTTTGGGGGATTTAGCAAAACGACTTATCAGTGTAAGCAAGGATAACAGCAAAACCTGAGGCCCATGGGAAGTTTGCCCTTGTGATACTGGCCAGGGTTTGTTACATTTTTGGTTAGAGGCTCATGACTTCCACCCTCTCTGCGAGCATCGTTCCCAGAAACAGGCAGCTCTGCTGTGCGGTGAAGATTGCTCTGGGATTTCGTTGGAGTTTGTTTTTCTTTCCGAGAAAACCCTTTGTGTAATTGGGGCTTCAACACTTCAAAAATAAATATAAACCCGAAACAAGACCCACGAGCTAAAGAGAAATAACAAGCTGACAGTCACCCGGCCGGCTGGAGAGGGCTGGGGGAGCATCCTTTGGGAAGGGATGCAGGAGTGCTTCGTGCTGTGATTCCTGCCTTCAGCCGTCCCGATGAAACCCTGCGTGCCTCATGGCTGGCACAGGGGTGACAGGCTGCCACAGAGGTCACCTTTGGGCTCTTCGAGCACACGAGCGTCCCCAAACTGTCTGCGATTGTCTCGTTTCTCCCTGCCCCGAGGAGGGCGAGCGGCTCCCCGTGCAGTGCTCACCTGCCATAAGGCACAGCATTATCCCGCCTCAAACTCTTAAATTCACAGTCTGACACTTCAAAACTTTTTTTTTTTTTTAAATCATTATTATTTCTTTTCCAGACACCAGCACTCTTTTTTCTTTTTTTTTTTTCTTTTTAAAATTTTTTCCCAGCTCCCGAGATGGGAGTTGATTTTGCCGGTGCCAAACCGCTCCCAGAGACACCCGGCAGGGCTCGAAGGGAGAGACAGAGCCATCCTCCATTGGCAACCAGCGATGAAACGCACTTGAAAAGCTGCCAGGGAGAATTAGGATGGTAGCCCTATCCTGCAAAATCAGATGGTTTGCAGTGTCCCTGAGCAGCTGTTAAGCTTGTTGAGGTTTTTTTATTAGTATTAGTAGTATTATTTCCCGGCATATTTTTTTAACACCTGCGAAGTTTGTCTATGAGGATGCCACTAAAGACAGAAGTACTGAGTGCTTGACAGACTCCATAAAGTCCTTGGCATCCTTCTGGGTACGTGACAGGTCCGAGGGGCGGGATGCGAGAGCCGGGGGGTGAGCGCGGCCCGGCGGAGCGCCGCTCCCTGCCCGCTCCTCCTGGCACCACGGGGCTCTACCACCCCCCTGCAGCCCGGTAGAGATGCCCTCCTGGCCCAAAACAGGAGAGACAAGGGGGACTTGGGTGGGAAAGCCACCTGCAGCCCGTCCCTCCCGCCTCAGTCGCACACGGCGTGTCCTGCGCGGCGCAAAGCGGACGGGAGCTCTCCAGACACTCTGAAAGCACCGATTTATTAGGGGGGAAAATGGAGATTTAGTGCTCTCTGCTCCGTGTTCCCCGATGAGGAGCTGGCGCTGGTAGCAGGGCTCTGCCGGGCAGTACCCGCAGGCAGGGGCTCTGCGAAGGATGCGCTGCGCTCCCGCGGGCATCATGAGCTCCCTGCTTACACTCCTGGGATCAGCTCCCTGCTCACACCCCAGCATCATCTCCCTGCTCACACCCCAGCATCATCTCCCTGCTCACACTCCTGGCATCATCTCCCTGCTCACACCCCAGCATCATCTCCCTGCTCACACCCTAGGATCAGCTCCCTGCTCACACTCCTGGCATCAGCTCCCTGCTCTCACTCCAACATCAGCTCCCTGCTCACACCTTGGGATCAGCTCCCTGCTCACACCTCCCCTCCGAACTCATCTTCCTTCTTCCTGCCAAACATCTGCAGCATCCCCCCTCCTGCCCCTTGATTCCGCTTGCTGTTTCTTCTTATTGAGTTCTCCAAGTCTCTCTGCAACTTGTCATAACCTGTAATAAAATGCCCTTTTCGTCGGGAGTTAAAGTCCAGAGGGCATCAGATCCATTTCCAGCTGACAGCGGAGAAGCCAGGCAGGACAGCGGCGGGAGGATCGCTTTTGTTAGCCTCCGGGGCTTTAACTATTTCACAGAGAGGCACCCCGAGGGCAGCCGGTCCCCACCCAGCCCCCGGGTAGCGCAATGTAGCCTGGCGTGGTCACCCAGCGCCGCACTGGGACCGGGGCTGCGGGTCCTGGGCAGCCCCTGCCCCGGGGGAGCCTGCAGGTCCTGTCAGGGAAGGACTGAGCAGCAGATCATCTTCATGGCCCAATCTAGACATGTGAATAATTCTTATTTATTCTTGTTCTCATCATCATTCTCATTCTTATTAATTCTTACCCTTATTTTTATTCTTTATTTTTATTGCTAGTATGTCTGGAAGAAACATGACCACTGTATGATACAGATATATATACTATTATATATTATGTAGAAGGCAACATCAGGCACGTGCAATGAATATCTGTTCCTTTTATGTTCACCTTCCTGTGCATTGAGAATAATGCACGATCATAAATATGGTAATTTGTAAGTGCTGTGTATTAATTTAATTATTAATGTGTATTTATGTATTTATGCTTACACACATATGTACATTAATAAACATGCACTGCACACATGTGTGTTTGCACACAGAGGAGGTGTATGTACACAGAGACATAAAGACACGTTTTCCTTGTGTTCTACTGCACAAAAAAATCTTCATCCTGCCCAGTTTGCTCCCTCTGCTTACAGAGTTGTGTGTAGGGCCAGGAAAGCGTGTCAGAATATAAGGTGTGAGAGGCCAATAAGCCCTTAAGTGGCTACACGTGATTTATTTTCCTTTAAAGCCCAAGCAAACAAATCACAACGAGGAGGCTGGTTAAAAAACACCCCCAGCAAGGTGCTGTGTAACCCCAGCACTGCCCAGCGTGTCCTGCCGAGGGGTCAGGCTGTGGGGCTGCTGCTGGGGCTGCGCCTCTGATCAAGTATTTATGACCACTGCATCTTTGCATAACATTTACTTTGCTTTCTTTAATGGCTTTCTCCACTCCTTTCCCCGCTCCTCCTTGCTGCAAACAGCCTCAGTCAGCCCCAGCGATGATATCAAGAAAGGTTTTTCTTTTTTTTCATGGTCCAGCCAAAGCGAGGTCATTCTAATAATACCCAAGGTCACTGGTGGGAGCCGCCGAGTCTCCCAGTCATTTTTCATTTGCTTGCAACAGTTAATGACAGTCACAGGGATGGAGCTGGGAGCTGATGGCCATGTGATGTCACCAGCACATGCTAGGGGATTATAAGGGCAGGTACAGGGCAGGGTTGTGGATTAAAAATGATGGAGGAAAAAAAATCACTATTAAGTGCTTCACTCCAGCAGCTTGGTGGAAAAAAAAAAATAAAAGCAGTACAGACAAAGGAGGGGGATTTCTTCATCCCACCCCCCTCTAAAATGCCAGCTCAACTGCTCCATTTTTTCCTGATTCAGTGACTCAGCTGGAAAAGATCTGTGGAGTGTGTGAGAGGAGATGCTGCTTGCTGTACCAGCTGCTGGGCAAGAGGTTGCAAAAACAACCTTGCAATTACCCGGGGGCGTTCCTCTCCCTCCCACCCAAATCAAAGGCCTCATCCTTTTCCTCCTTCTGCTAAGGGCAAAGCCTGTGGTGGCACCAGCAGGAGTCAGACCTAGACAAGCTTTTGGACCTGGAGAGTTTTTGTCTGGGGAGTTTTTTGGTTGTTTTAACTCATGTTTTCTATTCTAGCTGTCCACTTGGGAAAAAAAGAACAAAAAGGAAGCAGAACCCCTGGTTTGATCCCCCTGGTCAGGCTGCAGGGCTCTGTGGCTGGAGGAGCCCTGGGGAGGTGGGTATTGATTTAACCCTGTGCACCAACTGTGAGGTTCATGCTGCAAAGTGCCCCTCACATGGCCCTGGTCATCCCCAGGGCTGCCCCTCGCCCCCAGGGAGCCACCCCAGGGATCCCAGTCCTCATGTGTGGCCCGTGGCTTAAACCCATGGGCTGAAACCTTACACTCTGCAAAGCCAGGAGAGTGCCCCAGCCTGCAGGGGCCAGGGGAAGAAGCTCCACAAATCAGCTAGATACCAAGTTTCCTGATAATTTAATAAATATAATCATATTCTGCTCCAAAAGGTGCAGAGGTAAGAATTTTTTAACCTGTAGGATAACTTATAGTTTGGACAAACTGCTCTTTCTCACTGAGAAACAAACCAAAAGGAAGATAAACTGCATATTAATCTTCACTCAGCCTCTCATCATTGAACTGGTTTGTCTTAGTTATCTCATCTTATTGTATTTATTTATGAAACATGACCTTCTCATAGCCTTTGTTTCTGCATTTTTATTAGTTTCTGACATATTAACTGTACAGTGACCATCAGTTTCATGGTTTATTATTGTCAACACATACCTTTTAAAAAAAGAATTCCATGGAGAAAGTTGGAAATCAGTTGAAATCTTTGTGCAATAACATTTTTTTTTATTAATACAATGTACAAGAGCAAAGCGTTGCAAGCCAGAAGAAAACAATTATGACAGAAAAGGAAACAAGTGACTGGTTTATATGAATTCCTAATTTCTAAACCTGCTTTACAGCCTCCAACCATTTATGAAACTCTCATTACTAAGGTCAGTGGACTTTGGATCGACTCCTATTCAAAGCAGGATGGATCAATGGAGTGAAGAGATGAGTTCAAACTGATGCAGTTGTCCAAAACACACTGAGGTGCATGAACCCCACACTTTCTGTTTTCTGTGTTTGTTATCTTCTCTTAGTGCTCATCCCTGCAAATAACTTTTCCTTCAAATCCTGTGTCTCATTTGGGTGAGAAGGGAGAAACAGATGCGGCTGGAGGCTGAATTTTGGAGCCAAATTGTGCTGCTCTGAACAATCAGTGACCCCCTCTGAAGGATGCTGAGCTGTGGCAGGATGATACCAGCTCTGAGACGTGTTGTTATGGATCTTCAGGTGTTACCTGGAGGTTCCTGTCAGAATCAAAGGCTGCTGGATTTATTTCTTTCCCCTGGGAGGACACAAACCCGTGTGCTGCTCCTCAGATGAGAAGAGCGTGGCTCACCCTTCGTCTGTGCCTGTTTTCTACAGAAACGCCTCACGTCCCATTTACAACTGGGCCTGACTTGATTTATGGTGGTTAATAGGATTAGAGCATCAGCCTTTCTGGAGGACATTGAAATGCAGGGGAAGAGTGGTACTGAGTTGCTGGTGTCTTTCTCCTCCTGTGATGGACAGAAGGACACACCTCCAGGCAGAGGGGATCTGTCCGGTGGGAGCAGGCAGATTATCTGTATCTAGTGAAACAAGGCGTGCATGGCAACCTTTGCCAAGGCTCAAAGCCAGAACCTACTCACTATAAAATACTTGTGTCACTACCTAACCAAGGCACTCTTCATGTTTCATTTATCTTTTGACTGTAATTGAATGGTTGAAAAGCAAAAAAAACGTAGACAAATTCCAGCTGTATCAAGATCTGTTTCTTTCTCTGCTACCATGGCCCATCATTAGATAGTTTCACTCTCTGTACAGAAGGTCAGAGAGTATAAATATAAATTGCATTTTGCATTACTTCTAGATGAGTGAAGCTGTCAAAGCAATAATATAAGCTTTCAGTCCCACATTCTACCACTTCTTTCCCATTTTTTGGCCAGGAGGTCATGTGCAAATTGAACGTGACAGCCCAGACGACATGTCCAACAGACTTATATTGTTAGACAGTTCTGCCATGGCACTCACCACAAATTAAACCCACGTCGGACTTGGAGCTCTTCAGGAGCTGCTAACAGTAGCTCAGGCTTCTTGCAAAAAAGTTCATGTCCACGTCAAGCCCATGCAAGAATAACAGCAACTCTTTTGGAGGATCTTGTCGAAAAATGGAGAACACAAGGGAGAAAAAATCTAACAGATAAACCTGAAAGAGCTGATCACAGCAATGCAGAGTTTTACTTGTTTGAAAGGTGGGTACATCTGTGCTGTGTGTATGTGTGTAGTCTTCACTTCTGTCAAAACTCTCTCCTCCAATCTATTATTAATAGGTAATATTGGGTATTTAGTGGATATTTTTGCTATCAGCCTTCAAAAGAGGGGGAGCAAACTCCTAATTTTCCACCTCTTTTTATGCAAGCAAAGTTAACTTTGTGTCTGTTGGTAAAACACTGTGTACAGCAGTTAAGACTTTGTTGATGATTAGGAAATAAATGTGTATTTATAGCATTAAAATCTGCATGGGCAGCTTCCACTAGCACATATTTGAATGATGCAGTTTAAATTAATTTTCAAAAGAGGATTCAACTGAACATATCTTTTATATTTACTTGGAGCACAGTTTTCTACAGAGCACCAGAAGGATGAAATTGAGGTTGTTGTCTTCAGCTGGAGTCAAATCAGGCGTCAAAGTAGCTTTAGAAAGTTCTTTGTGCTGTGTACAATGTTGCAGAAAAGATAATGCTGAATGACAGTGAAACAAGATCGCTCTGGGGACATAAAACCAGATTTCCATCCCTTCACCTTTAGGTGTCTGAAAAGGCAGCACAGGTTGTGAACGACTGAAAATTCTTAGCATCTGGCAGTGTCTGCTGGCCCGTGCTAAAGAGCTGGTGGTCTTGGTCCAAATCTTGGCAGAAAGGAGTTCACGTTGTAAATGACATTATCTGGCAAATCTTTGCAGTAATCTGAGCAGAGGGGCCAAGAGCTGGCTTGGCACAGAACCTCCTGCTTTCCCTCACAGCAGAAATGTTCTCCCCAGATAAGGGCTGAGTACGGATCAAGAAAAGTCCCTGCCACTCTTGCTCTACCAGCTTCCCATGAATGAACAAAGAACTTTGTTTCCAAGGACTATCAGGCTTTTTCTCTTTCTTTATTTTCTTTTAGAAGGACTAAACTTAGAGTGAAGAGTTTGAGGCCCATCTGGTACAAATCGGTAGGGGCTTTGCAGGCTTCAGTAGAGCTCCACTGATTTGCACCAGATGATGCTATTAGAGGACTGAACTATCCAACAATAATTATAAAAAAATGTCTTTGATTATGCATGTGCAACAACTATTTATGTTTACATTGCAGAGATTTGAATGTAGCACAGTGGGGAGTATTTTATCTCTTGAAAACATTGCACCAGCATAAATAATCCACTGACATTCAAATGAGCAAAGAAATACACACGTTTTACCACAAGATGGACCATACAGGATGTTCTTCATGCATCTTTTTCAAGCAGATTTGTCAATAATCCTCAACTGCAAAGTTCTTTCTAAAGAAAGAAAGATGGGAAAAAAGAAAAAGGTGAAAGTTATGTTCTGTTCCAGGTGGTTACATTACAGATTGCTCTGAACTCTGGGTCTCCATGCAACCAGGTGATCCTGCCAGGTGATCCTGCACTTGGGAAAGAGGATGGGGGAACCAGGTGAAAGTAGGACACCAAAAATGCTCCCCAAAAGCCAGTATCATACCTCCTTTTGGCAGCATTCACAGTAGATTTTCAAGGAATGTGAACCAGTTCAAATCCAGAGCGAATTGGACACAAACCTACCAAAGGCAGAGATGGAGACAATCATGTGTAAACTGGGAGATTCTGCTGAAGCACGAGCCTGGAACAGAAATTGCACAACAAAAATTACCATCGGGGTGATTACACTGACATTTCAGCTTTCAAAATAGAAAATGCTTAAAATATGCAATATTTTAAGTAATATGTTGTATCTTTGACTCCCAAGAGGAAAGGGAGATGAAAGCACAGGTAATATTCCTTTGATGTTTGAACTACATACTCAGGTCTCCTGCCTTGACTTCTGGGGTTTTTTTATTTGCTAATTGTGCTTTGGTGGTGCTTCGAAGGCATTAAATTTCTCAAATTAAGACATTTTGCCCTACTCCAGATAAAGCTTTCCTCTTGGGAGCAAGGGAGAAGAATGTTGCTGGCATTTTAAGTTCAAATGCCCAGCAGAGAATTGAAAGTTAGATGGACATCATTTTCATGGCCTGGCTCCCCTTTTTCACCTTTTCATCTTCCTGATGAGGAAAAACAGGAGATTCTCCCATTATACCCAGCAGGAGAAGATTTTGGCCCACATGGGAGACTGCACAGCACTGAACTCACCTGGGTGGTGTGGCAAAGACTCCGCTCTGTTGTCCTAAAAACACATTGCCTCAGTTTCCCTGTCAAAGGAGTGAGGATGTGATAATGATGATCTGCCTCATGGGAGCACTGTGAACAGTAATTTGTGGTTTTATTAGCTCTCCCAAGATGAAATATGTCACATAAATGGTCAGAGTTATTAAACTGAGCTTAATTGTCAAGGGCTTGAGAAGAATTTCTATCACAAAAAGGTGTTTTTGAACAAGTGAAGGAGTTGGTGGGCTTGATCCTGGCACAAGGCTTACCTTTTGTGTGGCACAGCAGCACAAGCCCAGGATGAGAGAAGGGGAACCATCCCACCCATCCCACTGGGTCCTTAAATGAGAGCCTAAGAGGAGAAGATAAGGTGTATGCTCAGGATCAGTGTGAGACAGAAATCACAATTAATTTCTGAAGTAAACAGGGTGAAAGTGAACTTCCTGAGAATCCTGGCTGCTCAAAGCAGTGTAAGAACATTAAAAACCAGACCCAGGTTCTAGCAGAGGAAATGTGACAAGGGGAACACAGGCTTAGTCAGGAGCTTTGGAACACCAGTCAGATGGGATAAATCTACTTTTGTATCTTTGTGGATTTGGTTTTCTCTAAAAGCAGAGCTCTAATTTGATGGCTGGTTTGAGGGAAAACTAAGCTGCAGTCATTAAAACCCAAATTGTAATCCTAGCAAATTAGCCAAACCTCCAGGCACTCTGCTCACCAGAATTTCCTTACAAGAGGAATCTGTCACTTTGTCACTACAAAATGAGGCCAAATTTTCAAAGATGTCTCTGCAATGAGACTCAGAGGTCTGGTACTAAGCCATCAGGAGATTTATATTCACAGTTTGGGTTTCCAACATGACAATAAGAAGTTTAACTCCAAACACAACTGTGTTGCATGAGTGCATTAAAAAAAAACAAAGTGAGAAAAAGCCTCTTTTCATTTTCTGGGACAAGCATGAGTAAACTAAAGTGACAACTGTGCTTTTGCTTTGCATGCAGGCTTCCTTTGATTTTTCATGAGAGCTTGGACACCCAGGAGCTGCGTTCATAGGAGCTAATCAGGAAAATAAAAGAAGTTTTTAAAACTTCTCCTGTGTTTAAATCAATGGATGTTGAGCCCTGAAGTCACCTAATAGTTATAATTACCATTCTCCTGAATTTCTTCTGTTGATTGCAAAACTGCCTCTAGATCCTTAGAGGGGATCTAGATGTTCAAGATATTAAGGAGTATAGTGATGAATAGTAATGGTTTTAAACTGAATGAGGGTAGATTTTGATTAGATATTAGAAAGAAATTCTTTCCTGTGAGGGTGGGGAGGCCCTGGCACAGACAATCTGTGGCTGCCCCATCCCTGGAAATGTTCAAGGCCAGGCTGAATGGGGCTTGGATCAGCCTGGGATAGTGAAAGGTGTACCTGCCCATGCAAGGGGTTGCAAAGAGATGATATTTAGGGTCCCTCCCAATCCAGATTCTATGGTTCTGTGATTCTGTGAAGATGAATCTGTTCTGAGAGCCTGAGTGCAGTCCTCTCTGTCAGCAGGGACAGCAAGGGCAGAGCTGGGTCACTGCTCGCTGGCTGCTCCAGTGGAGGTGGCTGAGGTACAAATATTATGTGTAGATCTGAACAGAGCTGGGCAGTTTTGAGGTAGCTGTAGTCATCTCTTCCTTCGTGGCACCAGCTCCTGCAGTCTGCCTGATATATCAAGTGTGCTTCTAAATCTGGTGTTTATTTTCCACTTGATTTTGCCCTCCATCATGATTTAACCAGCTGGGCACACAGTGCTTCTCTTTCCAATTTTATCACTAACAGGTTTTCCTATGGCTCCCTTTCCTCTGCATTTTGTGCACTTTTAAATTGGCAGCTCCTTTAATGATATTTGCAGGGGTTATGTCCCTCTCCTGAACCACATCCACCACACTCACAGTGTTCTATCAAGCACCTGTGCTAAGGCTAGAGCGTGGCTGGGTTTCACCTTTTCACCCTGTCTAAAAGGGGAGTTTGGGGTGGGCCATCACAGGGGCTGCTGTCACACACTTCACACCATTCCCAAATTGTCATATCAGTGCAGCCCCAAAGCAGGGTGTGCAATCACACAGTGACTGCTGTCCCAGGGAAAAGTGACACAGCTGGGCAGTCCAGCATGGTCTGAGGTCAGTTTTCTGCACTTTGTGTGCACACTTATCTGTGTGTTTATAGATATTTCCTTATTTGTTTATGTATGAATTCATTGCATGTATTTTCATGTTACATGATTAAATAAATTTAAAATGTTTTCAAATTTATCAATCCAGAATCTTTTTTTATTCTCTTTTTTTCTCCTCCTCTTTACTGAATGACTAATAAATCAATTCTTAGGTAACCCATTTATCATAGCAGAGAAAACTTGTGCTCAAACCTTCTATTTGTCTTTCTGTTTCACTCTGTGGATATCTTCACTGTGGGTCAATTTGTTTTTCTTCTGGGAGGATCTCTGCCTCAAACGTTTTGGCCAGAATGTCATGCCTAGATTGGAAAAGTCTTACAATTTAACAGAAAAGATGTCATTTATTTTTAAGCATTTTTATTTTCCAGTGGAACAAACACAAATGCACATATGGGATTCAAGCTAAAAGTCTCAGGGTCTCCTCTGCCAGAAGAGTTTGTTAGGGCTGAGGGTTGGACGAGTCAATCACAACCTCTTCCCTCTCCCAGGAACAACATCTGTGAGGAGGCAATGCCAGGGGTGTCAGGAGAAACAGCCAGCCCTCCTCAGCCAGGAAGAACTGACCCTTTGATCAATTCACAGGCACCACTTGCTTCCCATGTCATCTCCTCTAACACAAAATTTTATCCTGTCCTTATTACGAGTGTTGATTTTTGGCGTGATTTTTTAATTGTTTGTGTGTTTGTTGGTTGGGTTTGGTTTGGTTTTTTGGGTTTTTTTTTTGTAGAATGAAGAGCTGCAATCCTTGGCATTATTTTCTGCAGCTCTAATTACAAAAGCACACATCACTTTCTTACCCAAAAGCATTCACTTTGCCGATCCCCCTTACCAGGTTCATGGGAAGGTTGAGGGTTAGTGAAATATTCCATGAATAAAATAATCCCTGATGTACAGGTGAGCATGAGCAGGAATGCCCAGTACTTTCAGCAACTCTTGTTCATGCCCCTTGAAGGAGCAACTCAAAACACCAGCCCAAATTTTAATTTGTGGGCAGAGGAAGAGCTGAGGAGCTGGAGTAGAAGATGCTGCTCACTGCAAGGATCTGTTCCTTTGCAGGCATCGTGTCAGCCAAGCTCTCACTCTCCTGCTTTGTCACCTACCCCAAGCTGTTGCTCTGGTGATGCCTGACACAGCACAGCCAGCCAGAACCAAACCATCCTGAAGGTTCTCACCGTGGCTCACATCCTCCAAGGTGTTCAGGTGTCCCCTCCTGGCGCTGTGGCTCTGCACACCCAGTGAGTGACAGGAGCGTGCCCAGGCCGGGCTCACCTGGCTCTGCAGGGCTCCCCCGAGCAGGGGACACCAGGTGGTGCAAAGCCACTCTGGTGGATCCGGTGCCATCTGCCCTTCTGGCCATGAGCACGGAGCCTCTTGGATGTGCCAGGGAGCCCTGGCTGCCAGAGCAATCCCTCGGTGCTGCTGACAGCTTGTAGGAGGGACAGGACTGTGTCCAGATGGCCCCAGATTTTGAGGAACTACGCTGAGAGATGGAAGCTGAACTCACCCCTCCCATGTCAGTGGTGGGGGCTGAAAGAGCTTCCCTCTCCCTATTCCCCGTATCCTGCTCCTGTCATCTGCCAGCCCTGACAGCACCAGCACTGACAATGCCACCCCATCACCGGGCAGGCTGGCAGCCATCCCTGCCTCCCCCAACCTGCACCGCCTGTCACCTTCCCCCTCCTCCCTTCTGAGGGCCAGCCTGGTCTGCTGTGTGCCCCTTTCTGTGTCTCCTGCCTCACCACAGCCTCCTGTCTGTCTACCCATCCCAGAAACCAAGTGACAGATCCCTTTTCCCACCATCCTGTGCCTATCCTCCAGATATCCTTCACACTGCTTTATTTCCATCCTTCAGCAAGGTCATACTTCTTAACCTCACTTCCCAGATGCCCACATTCTTTCTTCTTCTACATATTTCATTCTTTCTTACTGTATCTCAGTTTCTTTTCCATCAATGATGCCAGCTTGGATCATCTGTTTAGCCACAATTTGTACAACTGCCTCTTTTCCTCCATTCCCCCAGTCCTCCCTTTGTGGCACTCCTTCATCAGAGTGGATGGTCCCTCCTTCCTATCACTTAAGAAATGGTACTGAGGTGATACAGCTTTTTTAAAAATTACCAACACCATAATGGATAGATCAAATGTGGCAGAAAATCTGTCTCATAAGTTGTCCCTTAATTTAAAGTGGACACTGGGATTTTTTCTTCATTTGAAATTTACCCTGTGAACACTTTTGGATTCAAGGAGCACTTGCAATGATGAACACCACCTAACAAGGTATATGTTTCCACACAAAACAACCCCACAAAAAAAACAAAACCCTCACCCAGTTTACTCAAGTTTGATTTTATTTGGGATAGATTTACTGTAGGACCAAGGAGATTGCATCCCTCTTCCCTCACTAGCAAACAAGCCATGGATTCCCCAGAGGAGAAATGCACTCCCATCTCTATAATGGTGCAATTCAGGGCCATTTGTGAAGAAAACCTGCTCTTTGCTGCAGGAACAGCCCTTCTCTCTCAGCAATCTCTTTGCTTTGGAAAATATTCTTTGTTTCTTCCTGACTTTTCTTTCATCTGCCCCTGGCATACCATGAACTCTTACTTATCACCTCCTTCCTCTTCTCACCAGTCACCTTGTCACCAGTGACCACTGATAATCACCTCAGGCAGCATCTTGACTTGTATGACAAAGTTCTGAACAGGCCAGCTGGGTTTTTTCCTAATTTCTGCTCCCATTATTTGACCTGGTAGTACCATGCAGCAGCTGATCAGCAGCTCAGTAAGCCTTGATGCTCAGTTTGCTGAGCAGTGTTGGTTGGATCCCAGGACTTCACCTGTTTTATTATTTGGAAGTTGATGAGAGCCCCTGTGATTGATACCCTGTGTCCATCACCATTCTTGACTGAAAACATTGCTGAAGAACTGGGTGGGAAAGGAGCAATGACCCTAAGGCAATGCTGAGGCCTCAACCCTTCTCTGAATGCAGCAAAATCCACTCTGAAAAAGGCAGAAAGGGGTCGTGGAATATTTCGAATGCTACAGAGGAAAGGGCTGCCCTGCTTTTCCCAGGTTTGATTTCCAGAGAGGCACATAACCCCATTTTTCTGTGTACACACATGTATGCACACACACACCTGTGCCTGCGAGGAGAAATGTTCAGATTGCAGAGATTTAAAAACCAGACACAGTTAATTCTTACCAGGATTTAAAGGTCCAAAGCAGTACAAAAATCTCAGAATCAATCAAATTGACTGCTGAAGAAAACTTAAAAATGCCAGAGATAAGGGGTACCCGAGGAAATGTTAATACTTTAATATTTAAACCAACTCTTCTCATTGTACATAGTGCCAAATGCACAGTTCTCCGACCATTGCAAAGGAAAAATTTTAAAAAGTTGAAACTGAGACTGCCAGGCAGAACAAAAATAAAATATTGCTTGTGGCACATTGCTTGGTGTGTGTGAGCATCACACCAGGCCAGTGACCCTGAGAGAGGCTTGTTCTGCTCATTCACTTTCCTCCAAGCAGCTGCTCTCAGCCTCTGGCCAGGGAAGACCTTGTGGTCCATGGGGCAACCTCCAAGTGACCGGGAGAGGCAGCACCAACTGGCAGGTCTGCAGTCAGCAGGAAGAGTGGCAGGGGCTGGAAAAGTGAAATGGATTAAAAAATCCTGCTGTAGGGGAAGAAATTAATTTAACTCTTTGCTTCTATTTTCCTTGTCAGGCCAGGATAAAGCTGTGGGACAAGCTGCTAGAATTATACCCCGAGAGAGAATCCTTCTTAAGGTGTAAAAACACTCGGAGTGCAGCCTAAGTTTTACAGGTGATACTTTCAGTTGGCAAATCTACCTTTCATCACATTAACTTTTAATGCAATCAATTTGCCACAGTTAATAACTCGTGTCCTATACTTTTTGGGGCCCTCAGATGAAGATCAGTTTATGGGTCAGAGGTGGCTGCTTCAATCCCTCCTCACTGGGAGCCTTGGGAAGATGAAACCACTTGTGTGTGCTTGGATGTCCATGCAGGGAGCAAAGAGAAACTGATTCTGCAAAGGCACCTCCAAAGGAGGATTCCTTCTGCTCCATCCTCCTGGTCAGAGATGGAGCTAGGGAATAAAAACAGAGCTGGTTTAATTTACTGCAACATGGTTGACTTGACAGTCCCTGGTGAAACCATGCCCAGGATGGACCATGATACCCAGGTGGGGTCTGCAAGGGACATAATTTTAACAGAATAGGTGAGAAAGGGATTCATCTCTCCCCTTGCTTCAATTTCCACTTCTTTCTTTTTGGATGCACCTATTAAAAGTGAAAGATGTCTGATGTGTGTAAGCAGGTGCTAGTCTGGCAAAAACCATCACAGGATTTTTGAGAAACTTATCACAATCTCCAGGACCTGGCCATCAAGCCTTTTGTAAAGCATTCAAGCCAACACCTCATACAAATCTTCTTTCTAATTTAATCCAGACTAGTTGAGGCTGGCCTACATTTAGATCAGTGAAAATCTGGTTGGAAAGCCATCATCAAAGTTGAGCAATAAGGGGAGCAAATGACCAAATCACCAAACTTGGGGCAGGTGTCCCCTGGAGAAAGGCTGGTGAGCTTCCCTTGAAAGGTTCATTTTGTGCAGGGGAAGGCACTCACCTCCCACAGCACCAGTTCTGTCACAGATTAATAGTCTCTTTCCATAGCAACACCTGACCTCTTCCTCCCCTTGCCTTGATTATACATACATATATACATACATATCCATATAGATATATTCCCTGTCTAGGGAAAGAATGGACAGCTGACAATTTTCCGTGGCATCAGCACAATTTAATGAAAGGGAGACTTAAAAAAAAAAAAAACAAACTAGAGAGAGCTGGAAAGCTACTTCTAAAAAAAGAAATATGGGGAGTCACAGGATCTGCAACCGTGTCAACAGCACAACAAGCTGTTATCAGGAGCTTCAGACAGGATCCTGAAACTTCCTGAAGAGCCTCTACTACGTCAAGTACTGAATAAACGTGGGTGACAGCACTTTGGAATCAGGCCACTGCTGGGGCAGCTGCAGGGATGGCCAGGAAAAGGCAGATGTCTACTCAGCCCCTCTCAGGCAATGCTGAAAAACTTGGTCTGCAAGTGCCTGGCTGAAATCCCAGCTGAGCTTGCACCATCTCTGGTCACAGCCTTTCAGACGGAAAGCACACACTTGGGGTTAGGAGCAGACACATCTTTCATGGCATCGTTCAGCCCATGGTGTGCAGGATGGCTCAGGCAGAGCTTGGCCTCCTGCCACCTCTTGCCAGGAAGAAAGTACAAATAAAAGCAAAAGCCCTGCACCCAGAATAACTCAGTACCTGGGAATGGAGTGAATAGGAGCTGGAGAGAAAATTCTTTCCAGAGATGGCTCCATCAATAATACTGTATTGACAAGAAAAATAATTTTGCACAAAGAACTGAAGAGTTTGGTTTGCAAGAACTGAATCTGTGCATGAAACCAACACATGTCCACAGAGGTAAAGGTGAGCAGGTCCAGGGACCTACTGTAGCACCATTCAGAATCCACAATGCTGCCAATAAAAATCTCAAGGGGGTTTTTTCAATCCCTGGATGAAGCAGCCAGCACAGGTGAGTGTCCACCAGCACTGAGGTACGGGCCACTGAAGGGGATAGGTGACACTGCAGGGGATGGGTGACACTGAGATGCTCTCAGGGTGAGAAAGAACATGTCCCTCGTGCCTGTTTGCCACATTTAGAGGGTGTGGAAGCATTTGGAAGAGGTGAATCCTACAGGATAAACTCGGGGTAAAAGCAAATTCCCCGACCTTGTTAACAGAGAAACAAAATGCTTTCATCCCTCGTAGAGCTGCTGAATAATAAATAAAAGCCAGCACAGGAAGATGAGATCATGTTTGAGAAATCCAGTATGGAATGGATCCACATCCCAGAGAGAAGGGAACTTGCAGGTAAATTGGAGGCTGGCAGTGACCCAAAACTGCTAAAGAGCACAATGCAAAGCATCGAGTGCACGCTACTGATACTCCAGTGACCTGATGTGAAAAAAAGGTATAGCCCAGGGAAAAAAAAAGTCCTTCCTAGGGGCCAGTAGATTAGGGAGTGTGTATGTTCCAGCTGTGAGGAGCAGGAGGCAGCCTATCAACATACCAAAATATCTTTGCATCTCTCATTAGAGCTGATGAATATTTCCATTTTTTTGCCTCTGATGAAACAGATGTCCAATTCATCACATCTGAAACATTTTGTTTCATCCCCGAAGATCTGGGCTCCTCACCCTGGGGCAGTGCCCTGCTGAGGCTGTCCCTGTGAGCTCGGGGGCCTTGGGGCTGTGGGTCAGGAGGGATTCCTGGGTTCAAGGCCCCGCAGCAAAGCCAACAGGCGTGTTTCAGGGGAGGCTGAAACAAAGGGGGTTGAAATTCCCAATTTGTTAACCTTATGGACCCTCCGAGGCTGCTCACAGCCATAGGAGTTAAAAAAGGATGGGGAGAGGTGAGGAAAAAAAAAAAAGACAGTGCATTCCTTGCTTGATGTTATTATCCCAGGGCCAGCGTGGGCTGGGGACCACTGGGACAGAACAAAGACTCACTGCAGACATCAGTGTGCTCAGATGGAGGGTCCCACTGGCTGAATGAACCACAGATTTTTGTCTTTTTAATCCCAAGCTCAGTCAGAAGATTATTAGAACGATGACTACTGGGCCTGAACCAACAGCAGGGCCTTAATGATAACTTCTGCAGATTATGTTGATAAAATACAGGATTTCTTTGAAGCCAATGCACATTTCTGCTCTTGCCATACACAAACCATCCCAGAGAACCTCATGTGATGCATTCCCTGTGCATTCCTCCGGCATTCATGTGCATCTCCAATGAGATGAAGTCCACTAAAGTCAAAGCCAAGCTGTGTTCAGCTGTGTTGGAGTAATAAAAATATGTTCACGTAATGTGTAAAAAGCTGCTTCCAAATTAACTAAAACTAAAGAAACTCGCAGGTAAAGGTAACTTCTATAAATAAGCTTGGAAGAGTTAAAACCTGGAAAGGAAATGTTAGCAGCAAAGTTTGATGGAGTAAGACTCTCAGCAGAGAGCTGTATCCTTACTCTGTTTACACCAAACTCTCAGCCTTGCAGCTGAATTACGGGTTACCTTCCACAAAGATACCCAAACCTCATGCTCAAGACTGAAGTGAAAAATAAACTCACAGGGTCCTTTGAAATAACAGTTTGAAATACATTGTTCACCTTTAAAATCCTGATAATTATGACACTTTTAAAACTGGGAATCCAGGAGACCAAATTATAGTCCTGATGTTGAGCTGCAATTCCAACCCAGCATCTCCTCACGGAGAGTCTCCTCACAGCCACACCTACTCAGTCTGTGCTGGCCAGATATTTTTATATTTTTTCTTTGTAGAAAGGTGGGAATCAGTAAATGTAGGTGTAAGTTAGGATATCGCCTTAAAAGGCTGAGTTTTTTTTTAAATTTTTCTAACGTTTTCTCTTTTTTATATTATTTTCTGTGCTGAGAACAGGAAAGATTTGCCTACCTGGGTGTCTGTAAACTTTCCCGGGGTCTGTGATAAACTGATTTTTATTTATTCCCTCTTGGAGAGGACTTCTCTATGGGGAACAGCAAGTTCAGATTTGCAGTAGGGAATGTAAGAACTAAATTAGAGTTCTCACCACAGTAAAATAAGGATAATCGCAAGAGTCGTCTTCAGTCAGACGAGCAAAGTTTCAATCAGAAGGCACCTTTAATTTTGTTTATCAGTTCCCACCACACCTATCAGGTAAAGTCATCTCAGAGCCTGAGGAGGTGTTGGTTGGGAAGGGAACTCCCGGTGATAGCCTTGAGGGAAGCTGCTCCCCTTGGGGATGGCAAAACCGGGTGCTGCCCGTACGGGCATCCCCCCGCGAGGCCGTACCCGAGCCAGGTCGGGTTTGAACCGGGTTATAATGCCGTGTGAGGAGTCTGGGAGCAAGAGAGCCCCGAACCCTGCGGGGAAAGGTCCGGCAGCTGTGGGGAGGGAGCGAGGAAAGGATCGCTGCCCTCCGCGCCTCTCCGCGCCCTCCCTCGCAGCCAGAGCTCCGTCCTTCCCCCGTCAGACCTGCGGGCTCCGAGGGAGCCGGGGCAGTCCCGGGGGTGGGAGGGCGGCGGGCGCGGATGCGCTGCGGATGCGGGCGCGGGTGCGGGACCCCCGGCAAGGCGGTGGCGGCACGGCCTGGGAGTGCAATTAGCATCATCTTGATGAATTTCTAGGCGGCGAGTCCTTGCTGTGCCTTTCAGAAGTCGCAGGGCACTCTGTCCCCATCTGTTCCTTTATGATTATTACTTTACTTTTTTTTTAAATAGTAATCGTTGACCTGGTGTAGATGACTGGGGGAAAGGGGGGGTGATGTGGCTCCTGCGGCGTCAATCAAACTCTTCTTCCAACCCTCCCCACACCAGCACTTTCTATCTCCCAGCTGTACTGGCAAGATGTTCTTAACCAAATACATTATTCTATTAATGAGCACTTATATTTGCTAAGGAATGCAAATTCTTTCTCTCCGTGTATTATTAGCTGTATCAGAATGTTTGTCCTTTCAGTCCTCTTTGAAGTTGAAGGAGGAAAGGCTGCTGTGTGGCACTGAGAAGGGAAAAAAACTGAGAGAGAGGAAAAAACACTTCTAACTCCTCCGGGTTTTTATTTGTTCTCTTGCCAAAACCGCCAAAGGTAGCAAAAGTTACAGAAATTATTTAAAACCTGTGGTCTTTTCCCTCCAAATTAGATAGGTTTTTTTCCCAACTGATCATTCCCTTTTCATAATAATGCGATCTAATGAACAGCCTGGTTTGAATTTGCTTTATAAAATAATCCCTCAGATGCTCTGGAGAATCTATTACTGCTCGGATGGAAATAAATCCAATTGCTTCCCCAAACACGAGAACGGCTGTTTGCGGCGCTTTGGGCTACGAACGAGCACCCTGTCCCCCTCCTCCGCCAGTTTGCGGCTGATGGAGCCGAGCGATCCGCACGGGCAGCGCGGAGGTGCGGGGCTGAGCGCGGTGCCCGCTGCAGCCGGGAATTCCCGCGGGATGCGCAGTTTGCGCGGCCGAAGCGCCTCTCGCAGCGGAGCGCGGGTGCGGGGAGGATCCGCACCGCTGTGCGAGACCGAGGTCCTCACCCACCCAAGGTCCTCACCTACCCGAGGTGCTCACCCACGAGTGGGGGCTCTCCCTATGAAGTTTTTATTCAAGATAAGAGGGTGAGGGATAAAAGGGGGCCCCTGCGTCAGCTCAACTTTTGTCATGTATCACTTTTCCTCTTGAAAGGTGTTATAACAGCAATTCAATTACAGTAAATAGTGTACATCATCCTCACAGCTGGAAAATTCTGTAACTAACTGTGACCAAACGTTGTAAAGGAATATAGCTTAACCAGTATTACTTTTTTTTTCCTGTCGCTGACCACAGGTTAATTAATTTCAAGGAGCTTAGTATATCTAAACAGAAACACACTGTGATGCTGGCAAGAAATCATAAAATATAAAACGTGGAATTAGGAAGATCATGTGAAATCTCCACAGCAGCGTTTGGTGCCTGGGAATAATCCTGGCGGTGCCCCTCGGCCGGCCCCCTCCGTTCCTCGTCCCCCAAACGCACCGGAGGCACCGAGCCCTTTGCAAACACCTCAGGGCACACGCTGGCATCCCTCAGTGGGACACCCACCCGCGGCTGGGGCTGCGTGTGCCACCCACTGACACCCACACACCTTCAGCCAAGCCCGCGTCCGTGAGGAACACGCGCGGGGCGTTGTACGCATTACAGGCCATACCTATGGACTTTGGATAAACGCTCGCTGCCAGCCCGGCACTAACCCCGGGCAGAAGGCAGTGAGTGTCTCACGTCAGGGCTGTGAGGTGCGCGCAGAAAGCGGGGTGCGAGAAAAGCCCTAAATGCCCCGAGTGGAAAAAACGCGAGTGAAAGTCCCCGTGAGCCCAGCGGAGCTCCCCTTCCCACTGACGGTGATGTCTCAGTTGCAATTGGGAAGATTCCAGGAGGATTTCAGGGGCTCGGGGGTACAGGGAAAGGTGCTGTGTATGCCGTGGGAGGTGTTTCCAGCCCGACACGTGGGAGTGCGGTGGTTTCCACCTCGTCGTGTCCCGGTCCCTGCCCGCAGCGGGCTGACCCCCACGGGGCGGACACGCGTGGGGGGGAACAAGCGGTACCCCCGGAGAGGGGCCGGGATGGGGCTCGGGATGTCACATCCAACCTCCGAAGCCGGCTTGGACTTGATCCCGCTGCTTGCACTGAGCTCGCCCTGCGTGGCCGTGGGGCGGCGGGAGGGGGAGATTGGACGGCGGAGGGGGGGCGGGGAGATGGGATGGGGCATCCCGGTTTGGGGAATTCAAACTAACACACCTACCACCCCCCCCAAAATTACAGAGAGCAGGATGAGAGCCAGGTGGGTTTCCCTGAGGAAGGGAGTCAGGATCGGGCCCGTTCGCCAGCTCCTGCCCCGATTTGGGGACGCTTTCACCGAGGGGGCTGGAGTCACCAGGAGAGTTCCCAGTAATTTCCACTTTTCTTAGAGAGTTGTTGGCCACGCTTCAAAACAAAAAGGGAAAAAAAAAAAAAAAGGAAACAGCCTCAAAACCCATTCTTGGTCTGTGAAAACTTTAGTCAGAAAGAAAAATCTCCATGCACGGACCGTCCGTTTTTCTTTCAAAAGGGAGAAAACACAAATCGCCACCTCGAAAGTGCAATCGGCAGCCCCAGAACAAAGGTCCGAACCCCCGCGTTTTGCAGTTGTCAGGACAATCTTGTCCATCTCTAGGGTGAAAGGAATACAAATTCCCCCCTCCTCTCCCTCAGCCCGCAGGAGGGGGCATCACCGCTTCAACCCTGCGCCCACCGCCCTCCCCGCAAGCCGCCTCGTTAATATTTCAGTTTTTCTACTCTTCCCAAGTAAAAGTTTGAGAGTTAAACTCCTGCCCCGCGTCCTTGCCCAGAATGGCAACGATTCCCTCCTGCCAAGTTCGTTTGCTGCTTTTCCTCCCCTCCCTCCCCTCTGACCAGGTACGAACTCCCCGCAGCGGGACGGGACCTTTCCAGAGATTAAAAAATATCCACGCGATGCGAGCACGAACGTGCTGGTTTATAGGGCAGCTCGATGGCAAAGTTAGGACCTCCATAATTTTATCGGGTTTTTTTTTTCCGCCGCGAATACAGTTTATTCAGCTGAAAGCGGGAAATTCGGCACAAGCCGAAATTTCTGTTGTACATGTAGAAAAATTCTCGGATTTTTTTCCCCAAGGAGGGAAATAGTTCTTAAAAATTGGCTTATTTCTGTTTCTCCTCACTCTCCATAGAACGCTTTTAATCTTGCACCTTTCTAATTCTGTTTCTCCGATTTTCTGCCTTTATTTCCTTTTTTCTAAAGTTTCGTCTTTCTAAAGATTGCAGATACGTCACCATCCAGGTACAGGAAGAGGGGCACAAAAATCCTAATCCTCCTAATTCTGGTTTATCTTTTCTGGGGAGAAAAAACAAAATCTCCCCCCCAAAGATATTTCTAATAATCCTTTAAAACAACCCATTTCTGCATGTTCGAATTATTTATTTTAATTTCTTTAGGCTTATTTATTATCTTCAGGAAATTGCTTCCACTACCGCTTGGGCTGATTTTTGTGACATAACCCTGAAATATTCCCAGCAGAGGAAAATACACCCCAAACGCATCCCTCAAAAGTTTGGGGTTTTTTTTTCTTCACACTCTCAAGTTCGTTGTTAATTTTGCGTCTTAAAGTTCTCATCCTTCATTTAGAAAAAGTGGGGTCCATGAAAAATGTGGGGGCTGTTTGTTAATTAACTAGTTGCTTCAGATGGCAAGGTTAAATAAAAAAAAAAAAAAGAACGTTTTGTTCATTATTGAGATATCATTTGCCAGAGTTGCCACTGTCACACTCGGGAACGAGCGGGGGAATGGGAAACTTTGGCGTTTTCAAATACAGACTTTCTTATCATAACTTTCACAATGCAAATCTCATCATTTTAGGCATTTTGCAGAGGTTATTTTCTGCTTCTCAGCGTGGCGAGGGCGGTTATGTTTTATTTGTGAAGAGATTGTGATACTTCGGTTACTCAGTGGAGTCCGAATATTTTTTTATCCTTTCCAAGGAGAAAAAAATATTCATCTTTATTGTTAATAATTTTTTTCTTTCATAAAGAAAAAATTATATATATATATGGTCAATTACCATATGCACGTTTTCGCTGCTTCCCTGTCCTCTCTGTACCTGAAGAAGCGCACACGGCGCCACAGAAGTTGGTTTTAAAAGATCAATCCAACAAAAATCCATGCCGGATGTGCAGCATCGGGCAATTTTGACTGATTCTTAGGACCTGCCTTGCAGAGCATCCAGGATTAAAACGCAGAGAGTGGAAACTTTCGGGCGGTTCGAGGTCCCAAGCACTCGCCTCGGAGCTAATTAGGAAAGATCATCCCGGCAAGGTCCGGTTTCCAAACCCAGCTCGTTTCCTTTGGAAAGTTCCCCGCATCATTTCTTTTAGAAACCACAATAATTAGACCTGAGCTAACTACTCTTCCTCCTGGTCAACAAATCAATAGCAATTAATTTGAAATAGCTGAGATGATAAAACACTTCCTATTGCACCTGACCTTGCCAAAAGAGTTATAAATAGAATATACTGAATATATGTTTTTACACAATTCCCGTTGCTTTAATCCTTCTTTTGCTGTTCTTCGGCTCTTAGGACACTTCTAAATTTTCTATTTCCTTCCATTTTCACGCCTTATTTTTCAGACTTTAAATGTATTTTATCAGAACGATTTAATGCTTTTAATAAAACAATAACAGTACGAGATATTTGTAGCAAAAATAATGTAGTTACATTGAGTTGGAGTAAAAAATCTAATATTATCTCATGGAAGCATATAGGATGAACGATACAGTATTAGACATGTAACCAGTATTTTATCACTTGTGCACATTGTTTCAGAGGACATGGATTGATCTAAAATTGAAATTGTGGAGAAGAAGAAGGTGATCGGGTGGGAGGACTGTAAAAGGAAGAGATCAGAAACGTTTAGGTGTGGAATATTAATTATGAAACACAGAACTCTCCTCACTCTTCTTTGCTCAGTAAGAAAGCCTCGTCTTCCCCTGCTCCCCCTCTTGCTCCTTCTCCCTCTCTTTTATTGGAAAGAGGATCCTAAATTCCTTTTGACTGATAGGAAGTTACAAGACAAGATGCTATTTTCCCTTTCTTTTCTGACAACTCTGTCATCCCCGGGATCATAGTCATGTCAGAGTGTCTGTCTGGGAGAAGAAGAAGAAGAAGGAAAAAAAAAAAAAATCAGTGGAGCCTGTGGCCATCTTTGCATCAAAATTTTCCAGACCTCTATTTTTGATTGTGATCCCGCTGATCTGAGTTTGAAATGCGAACACAGCAAAGCCCCTAAGCCTTCAATCGTGTGAAATTTTCAAAAGATCTCTAGAAGCAATCTCAGGCTGTCTGACCCCTGACAGGCGGAGATCTCTTTATACCTCTCTCTGCCAGCACTTCATTTGTTGGAATATCTTTCAGATTTGCACCTCCAGATGACAACCTGAGTGTTTATTATGTGTATGAATCTGAAATCTTCACTGCAGTACAAAGGAGACGTCTTAAACATCATGTTTAATTTCAGATCATAATTACCTGCTCCTCTTTTGCTTCTAATTATCTATTCCTCCTTCCTCTCTGTGGCATGTTGATATTTTGTTGATTCTCCCTTTTAATCAGCCTTTCTTGCTTACTTTCTTCTTCTTCTTTTTTTTTTTAATCGTATTAGTTTAGTCCACGGGGGAATTAAACATGTCACGGTGGACACACATCATGTCTATGTGGAGAGAGAAAATTCTGGCGATGAGTGTGTGCTCCCTATGGCTCTCTGTGTATATGGATGTGCTCTGGAGAAATAATAACTATTCCTGCCATTCTAATCCAGGTTGTTAGTATGCTTCATCTCCCATTAATCTTTATACATCAATTTAAATTGGCAGCAGTGTTTATGTTTTGTCCCGTGACGTAGCAGCAATGTCATTTGATAGCAACCAAAGCAGCCGAAGCCCTTTAGCGTCCCTCCTTTCAAGAAAGCAGGAAGGGGGGGATGGGGAGGAATGGGGAAAAATACAAATAATGTATTTAAAAAGTACCCCAAACATCTCTAACTTTCCCCCTTTTCTTTAAGGGGACGTTTATGTCTTCCTACTCTCCTGTTCACCTGTTTTAAAGAAACCCTCATTTGTCCATGCTCTTTGGAGAGGGAGATGGAGCTGGTGATGCCGATCCTGGGGGTTTTTTGTGTTTTATATTGTTGGCGTTAATTTCTCAGGTGGAACAGCCGTCCATCGAACAGCATGGCAGGTGTCATCCCGAGTGCCCAGCTCATTTTCACAGGCTGGCTGAGGTAGAACTCGGCCTTGCTCTGCAGCTTAAAATGGGGGGAAATAAATGATTCTTGTGGGATGGCAAAAGCCCGCAGAGGTGGGAGGCTGCTGCGGGATCCCCGGAGTCCACCTCCTCCCCGGCGACCTCCCATCTCTTCCAAGGTGCTTAGGAGTTGAAGATATTTTTTTTTTCTTTGCCTGTGGGGATTTCACATCATTTGTCCCTACGCCGATGCTGTAGCCCCGTGGTGTTACTCCTGAACTTTTGAAAATATCTCCTCCATGGTTTAGTTCGCCCCGAAAATGCTTTGCCTATGTGTTCAGCTGTTTCTGTGTTTATCCATTTTTCCCATAAAACTTGTATTAAAACAAAATGTTACTTTTCTTTCTCTCAGGAGCTGTATATAGAGACCCTCCCTTTTTGAAATAGACCGCAGGGACTGTCATTAGATCAGATGGCAAGCCTTTATAGAAAGTGTTTTGCATAATTACATACCAAAGCCAGAATAGTCACCCTCACATTTTATGGGTCACAAACCATCAACAATTGGCACATTATTGTCCAAGAAACCCAGTCCATTCACTGATAGAGAAAACTAGACTGCCTAATCTAGAACTGAAGAAGATTGAAATTTCTTCTAACAAGAACCCAGAGAAGATTATTTTCAAACTGACAACGTGTTTACATATAGTTATAAAGTTCAGAGGACCGGTGGGGAGAGAGAAAGGGTATAAACCACTAAACATGATTAAGAATCGCACAGTGGCCTAATATAGATGGTTCATCAAAAAGGAACAGACTGAAAGCTCCCCCCCGCCCGCCCCCCACCCCCCCGCCAGCCCCTCTCCTTTTCAGATCTGTTCCCTTTTCTACCGTTGTGATTCAGTAATTAAGATATTCTTATTTGGACAGACAGCTCCTCTGGTAACTGAATAATATTAGTTCCCTTTGATGTCAAACTTTTGACAGTTATCACACTAGCATTGGGCAATTTAGCACAAATGCCCTCTTCTTTTTTTTTTTTTAAGGGGGAAAAAAAAGTCTTTGAAGAAAAGTAATAAGTGTGATCGCTATCAGCAAATGATGTAAATCTCAGTGGACAGGCATCCCTGGGTATAAATTACATTTTGTTGTATATAATGAAGCGAGTTTTGTTTTTACCTCACTCCCTTATCAATGTCCAAAATTAAGGCAATAATCCCACTTCCTTCACACCAATTCACCACAGTCCCTCTCCCCCCTGATTATTTTCTTTTCTTTCACAGGAAAATTGGACGGTTTTCCAAGCCCTCCCTCCCTCCCTCCCTACACCCCCCTGTCCCGCTTCCCACCCACCCGGCGGAGCCACCGGCGCTGCGGTGCGGGGGAGCGGCGGCAGCTGCGGGCGGAGCGGGGCTGAGCCCCGGCCCCGGCTCCGCGCTTCACCTGAGCCCCCGTAGCCTAGCCCTGAAGCCCCTCCTTTTGCCACGGCTAAAAAAAAACAGCAACCCAAACCCCACAGCCCTTTACTTGTGGCGCCTGGCAGCAGAAGGGAATAATAATAATAATAATAATAATAATAATAATAATAATAATAATAATAATAATAATAATAATAGTAATAGTAATGTCCCCGAGCTGGATTTGCGAGGGGCGTGGAGCCCGGCTGGCTGGGAATAAAACCGGTTCCTGCGAGGAGTGGTGAAGTGGGGGGGGAGGGGGGGGGGGTTGCAAACATTGCGAGATCCAGTTAGGAACTTTGGAAGAAGGGGGTGTCCTGGGGGCTGCTCTCCTCTCTCCAGCATCCCCTGTCCCCGAGCAGGAGATTTTCACTGCAGCATTAGGGATGAGCCCCCCACTTGCCCCTGCGCCGGGCAGGAAGCCTCGCCGGTACCGGGTGGAGATGAGGTGGCAGAGACTGATGTATTCTGCTTTTTCCATCATAACTTTGGTGGACGGGGGCGGGGATGGGGGGGGGGGGGGCGGGGAGGAAGCCAGCTCTCGCCAGGTTTGCCTTATCGCGAGATCTGGGCAATTAAAATAATATTAAATGGAATAAAAAATGATATAATAAACCCAGCCTTAAGTTCTGAGTGGCGGCGTATGGAGGGAGGTGGGGTGGGGGAAAGAAGGTGCAGCTCCCTGGCTGCAATGTCCCCGCTAATCCCGCGGTGCCCGAGACAGCTGGGTGGAAGTGGCGTGTCCCCGTGTGCCGCCAAGCCCCATCCCCATCCTCCCCACCCCTCCCATCCCTTTGCTGCCTCACGCAGCGACCGCCGGCACCGGCAGCACAACGAGCCGGGGGCGAAGCAGCGACCCCCGGTCCCTCCCCAGCGCTCACCCCCGGGACAGGGGTGCCGCCCGTGGGCTCCTCCCGGCGCGGCACAGGCGGCCCCGGCCAGCCCTCCCTTCCCTCCCCGCCTAATTAGCAGCCGTGGGGAGCGCCCTGATTAATTTAAATGCTTTTTGTAACACTGTAAGGGCGAGAGCCGTGTCTGCGGCCGCAGACGGGTTATATTATTTTCGGGCTCGGGTTTCGGTCGCCCGGGAAGGGGGGAAGCGCGGCGGGATCGCTGAGGATGCGTTTATGCTTCCCGGGAGATAACGTCGCCCCCAGCATCGTCCCTCGCCCCCAGGGAAGCGGCCAGGCTTTTCTGGAAACTTTGCTCCAAAAGGGTATCCTCGTGTTGTGTAACATTTTCCGAGGATTTTCATTACACGTTCAGCCAAAGGTAATACAATCAGAGAGGGGAAAGTTTCTTTCCGTGGCCTTTTTCCCGGTGGCCGCACCCCGGGGCTGCTCGAGCCGGGGACTCGCTCGCCCGAGGCGAGGCCATCTCCGGGCCGATGGCCCGAGGGCTGCGAGAGAAACTGGGCCCAGGTCGCCCCACAAACTCCTACCGTAAAAATAAATCTTCGCCTGCCGCTGCCTCGGCATCCTCCGTGCAAAGAAACCTCGGGGAAAGCTCCCCGCAGCTCCTGGGGAGTCCACGCTGGGTGCTGGGCGAGGGAAGCGCTGCTGCCCGGAGCGGCGGGGCAGGGCACGGCTGGGCTGTGCTGTGGGACAGACAGGGGACACTGTGCCTCGCATGGCACCCGCGGAACCCCCTCTACCAAGCGCGGAAGCTCTCCCGCCGGACCCAGCCTTCCCCGCAAGCACCAGCTGCTGCTTTAAACTGGGGGGACGGGGAGTCACTGGGGCAATCTGCATTTGCAACAGGTATAGAAGTCTTTTTCCTTCCTGCCGAGCCGTCTCTAGAGAGAGAAGCTATTTTTTTTTCCCCGAGAGAAAGAGATCCCCGCGGAGGATCTGTTGTTTTCCTTAGGGAAATTTGGAGAGAAAAAAAAAAAAAAAAAAAAAAAAAAGGAAGGAAAATGTGTCTGCGTCTCCATATTTTTCAAGGATAAAGACTTGAGAAGTGCAATGTAAGAGACAGCTTCAGCTTCGGCGGGAGTGTAGTCAGTCAAGGAACTTCAAATAAAGTCCTTGAGCGGTGAAAGAGAAAGTGCGGAAACTTTCCCAGAGGTCACCTTTAAAGCGGCAGAGAAACTTCTCTCTCAAGCTCTCTGCTCTGACATTTCTCGGGGGGCCGAGGGCGCCGACGTTTGCCTAAAATCGATAACACTTTATAGAAAGAAGGCCGGGTAACATCTCAGACACACCCCAGCCCCAATTCCCAGCCCTTGGCCCGCGTTTGTGGCCGCTGGTCCCGAGAAGGGGCCGCGACCACCGCACGCACCCGCTGCCACCGCCCGCGGAGCGCCGCGCTAGGGCGCGCACCTCTGCCCCTCGCCACCTTGGGGGAAAAAAAAAGCGAGGGCCAGAAAAAATCAAGGACAGTTAGCAGTGCTGGGAAAGGAAGAGAAGCGCTTTGATTTACATTGTCTCCGGGAAAGAAAAAGGTGGGGGGAAAGGCAATTAAAAAATCCCATCCCGGCCCTGAAACCCAGGCAGAGTTCTCGTCGTTTGTTTTTCTATTTACAACTTATTTTAAAACCATTTTACAAACTAAAAAAAAAAAGTCCCTTGCCCCCAGGAGGTATTTGTGTTTCCCAAGGGCAGAGGCAAAGCCTCCGCACCCCGTCCCGGGGCTGCAGCCCGGAGCGAGATTTGGGAAGGGCGCAAGGAGAGCCCGCGGGAGCGAATCCTCCGCTCATACAGCTGGTCATTGGTTCATTCCTAAAAATTCATTTGGAAGGAGAGTCAATTCCTTCCTTTCTAATACTTTTCGGGTTGCAGGTGACACCGGGAAGGGACGAGAGGAACTGGCGATGTCCCCCTCACTCTCGCACTTGCTTCGCTCACGAAAATTGTCTTTTTCCCCCTGAAAAGAATCGACCTTTTCCTCTTCTGTTATTCCTCCCGATATTTATTTTATTTCTTTCCCTTTTTATTTTTTCCACTCTGTGCCTACAAGCATGCAGGTAATAAATGAATCAGGTAAAGGAGAGGAAATGGTCCATATTTATTTTGAAAACCTTCCTGGTGGAGGTTGTACGTTCGGTACAAGGATCAGTTTGGCCTTAAATACCAGTAACCCTGCGAGACTCTCACTGGAAAGGCCTCTAAAAATGACGAAGGGAAGAAAAAAAAAAGAAGAAAATAGCTGATGCCTCCCTTTCCCAGCTGGATGTTGGGGATCGTTTAAATACCCCTTTTTCCCTTCGAGGGTCCATAATAAAAGCGGTGAAAATGACACTGCTTTCCGCACAAGGAGGAAGGTTTTGCTGCTTTAACGTTGTTATTTTTGGCGGCGGGCGAGGCTCGGGGACGGTGGCAGCACCCAACGCCGCTGCGCTCCCGCAGCTCCTGCTGCGACACTGTATTAACTCCTAGTTAAGCCAGCAAATAATATTGTTCATTCATCTTTTTCAAAGTTGATTTATAGCAATCGACAGGTTAAAGCGTCATCTGACTTCATTACTTTTAAAAGCTGTCTATTTCAGAACTGTCACTTTTCATCACTTAAACCGAATAAACGGTTGAAGAAATGAATTGAGAGAGACTTGGAGACCGTGTTTATAATTCTTTGTCTCGACGTTAACATTCCTAATGACCTGACCTGCATGGGGAACCTGCGTGCCTAACGCCGAGATTAAAAACAATAATAAAGAGAGGATCAACATCAACCCACCAGCCTCCAAAAGTTACAGGGAAGGCGAGGAAGTGGGGACAGAGGAGGAGCAGCATCGAGATGCTGCACTCGCACGGAGCAAGCATCATGTATGATCACACGTGTGCCCATGCATGGGGATCTGGAAGTTAGCCCTGGGTTAGCAGTAAATAATTCTCTTGTGTCGGTTCCTTCCTCACACTCCTATCGAGGCTGTTAAAATATGGGGGGGGGGGGGAGGAAATAATACTACTACTACTACTAATAATAATAATAATGTATTTTTTAAAAACATGAAAGGAAAGGTGTCTCGGATCCTGTAAGCTCACTGAGTAATTTTAATGCACTATTAAGACATTGTTTTTCAAAGCGACAAGTGATCATCTCCGCGAAGGTTGCAGGTATTGTGTGGAAAGGATAGACCCAAACAATAATTATTTTTCACGTTTTTTTGTGACCTTAAAACAGTAAACAAAAAAAATCTAAATCACAGAAATGCAATCCTCAATGACAGCACGCGTCAAAGCTCTCAGGATTTTCCCCGGCCACATATAAACTGGCTGCTCTGTGTTTGCTCCCCATGCTGGGAATTCACCTTTGTGGGAGTTCTTCTCCCTGCGCGTCCAGGTTCCCGCAGCGTGTTTGGCTCTAGAAAACTATTGCCAATAACCTGCGTTTATTAATAAATCCGCACCAGAGACGCTTCCAGGGGGCAGAGCTGTGGGAGAGGGGGAATTATTTTAAACAAAGCACACAGGTTGCTCCCTACCTTTGCTCTCTCTTAACGCCGGGTGCGTGAGCGCTAAAATAATAGCGATCACCCTAAAAACGGAGCAGAGGTGCCGGGAGAGCCGGACCCCGCTCCGCGGCCGCGCAGAAGGGGGAGATGAGCGGGTGCGGAGAGCGCGGGTGCGGAAGGTGCGTGCTCCAGAGCACTGCAAGGGGGATCAGGGGGGGTCAGACCGCGGCAAGCCGCCACCGGGCGGGCTGCGTTTTGATAAATATATATGTATTATGGTTTAGGATGGTGGTTTTTGGTGGGGTGACCCCACTGCGCTCCCGCGGGGCGCTCGCGTCCCCCCGCGCCGCCTCCCGCCGCGCTCCCGAGCGCCACCTCGCTGCGCTGGGCGCTACTGCAGCCGCGCGGCCGCGCGGAGCCCGCGCACCTGCGGGACCGCGCGTGGGGAGGCGGAGCGGGGACAGCACCGGGGGGACAGAACCGGGGGAACAGAACCCGGGGGACAGAACCGGGGAGACAGCACCGGGGAGACAGAAGCAGGGGGACAGCACAGAGGGGACAGAACCGGGGGGATAACACCGAGGGGACAACACAGAGGGGACAGAACCGGGGGGACAGCACCGAGGGGACAGCATCGAGAGGACAGAACCTGGGGGAAAGCACCGAGGGCACGGCCCCCGCGGAACTCCCGCCGCCAGGCCTCGGGCCGGCCGGAGAAAGAACTGAAAGTGTTTTCTCGCTTTCTCTGAAATATTATTAATTTTTTCCCCCCTCTATGGTATGGTGGTGCCTGACCTTGCAGGGAGATTGAGCTCCCAAGTGCACCGGAGCACAAACTGCTGCCACAGGATTGGGCATCCAGTTAAAAAGAGCAAAATCGGAGGGGCTCTCCCCGCCCGCTATGGCCTGGGCGCTCAGGCAGCAATTTCTGCGCCAAAATAAAAAAATTAAAAAAAAAAAAAAAAGAAAAAAAAGAAAAAAAAAAGACATAAACTACTATTAACAACTTTGTTTGGATCAAAATGGTACTGAGCAGGCAGAGTCATTTCCTTATGGAGCACGCACAACTACTATTTCTCAAGATAATTTTCAATTTTTTAATCTGTTTGTTTTCCCCAGGAAAAAAAATTAAATTATAAAACCCCCAAACACCAGCATTAGCTGATATAGCTCGAAATTCCCCCATCGCTTAAGGGAATAATCATAATAATAATGGAATGGGAAGCGGTGAATAATGCAATGTAAAGAAGATGATGGAAACGTAAAGTCTCGAAATAGTTCCAGCACTTGGAGGACTCATTTGGGAAATTATTAAAAAGAAAGAGGAAAAAAAAAAAAAGAAAAAAAAAAGAAAAGGAAGGCCCCTGCAGGCTCACAATAGGGACAGTGTCACATGCGCATTTCAAAGCACCCCGCGGATCTCTCCGCGGGCCGGCTCTCAGGCAGGTGGTGCGCGGGGAGGCGGATTTGGGGGGATCCCTTCTCCATCCTATCGAGGAGAGAGCAGCGGCACAGGCGGGGAGGGAAGGAAAGTCCCCACCTCCCAACCTTTTGGTGGCTTTTGGTGACAGCGGAGTGCAGACATCCCCCGGATCCTCTTTGCCCTCCCGTTTCCAGAGAATTTCTGCCCACCAGCACACATGACAGTTGTTTAGCATGAAACGTGCTATTAAGTATTGATTAAGAGCATCCACATGTTATTCCGAGAATGTAAAGAGCTATTAAGAGCCATTTGACTTTACCAGAAAGTAGCGAATATTAGTTAATGAGTAATGGAGAAAATAGAGAGGTGCGGGGCGGCGGGCCCCCGGCCGGCCCCGGCACAATTAGATTCTTTCAAAGAAAGCAGAAAAGAAGAGGAAAAATCGCTCTATTTTTTAATTCCAGCGAGAATTTCAAGCGGGAACAATATAACCCAACAGCTGCGACAGGTGGAGGAGAGATAATTGAGCAAAGGCTGCTTTTGACAATTAATATTGCGGGGAGATAATGTCCCCGGTCGGGGTTTGTTAAGAGCCCGGGGATGCGAAGGGACTGTGCGGGGGATGCAGCAACACCCAGAAATTGTGGAAAACACTCAGAATCAAGGAAAAGGGGGAAAAATCAAGAAAAGAGGAAGGGGAAAAGATTGAGAGGAATCTCCCCCTGTCCGGCGCGGACAGCGGATCCCCCAGGCTGAGAAGTTGCCTGTCCTACCACCAGCATTTTTTTCCCCTTTCTTTCTTTTTTGGATTAAGAAAAGAGTGTTTCAGGTAGACAACTTAATGCCCGGAGTCTTTTTTAAAAAAATGCTTTTATTGCTATTGCACTTCCTACCACAAGATGCAGAGCAAGTCAGCGGAGTTTGTATTACAACTATGTCATAATGTTTCACTGATGCAAAACATGTAGCCAGAGGGGGTTGCTAATGATTCCTGGATTAGAGAGAGGGAGAGCGAGAAGTGAGAAAAAGAAAACCTGGTTTCTTTTTTTTTTTTTTTTTTTTCTTAATCTACGTAAAACCTGCCCATTAATACCCAACCCTTGCGACATCTCAGTATCTCGCCCAGACACGCGGACCTGCCATGAGCCTTTTAAACACCGCGAATGTTTTGCATATTCCACCTATTAATTATGTTTACAGCCTATTAATTTCAGGAGGTTCTTTTCAAGAGAAGACAACTTCCAACTTTGTATCCGTGCGGGGGGTGTGATGCTCCAGGAGCTGGGGATTTCCGCTCGGGGTGAAGAGCGCTTCAAAGTTACCCTACGCCTGCCTCCCAAAATCTCTCCCCTCTGCCCAGGATGTGCAAAACCTCTGTCCTGGCTGCTCCGGGTGCGGACCGGCTCCTCTCAGGGAGTGCAGGGCCCCTGGGGAGACGAAGAGAGGGGTGGGAAGGAGAGATGTCGGGATTAAGGAGAACCCTGCGGAGATACCACCCGGCGCTGCGGGGCTTTCCTCGCCCTCCTCCTGAGCTGGGCTCTAGGCCCGCTCGCAAAGGCTGTCCCGGGCAGGGTGGGAGGTTTGGGAGGAGGGCTGTGACCCCAGCAGGGCGCAGAGCCCTCCTGCACGGTGAGCAGGGAGAGGTCGGGGGCGGCCACCCCGAGCGGGGGCTGCGGCACCGCCGAGCTCTGAGTGCCCGCTCCCGGCCTCACGGTCCCTGCTCCCTACAGCCTCTCCAGCGAGGCTACAGCTGGAAAAAATTTCCCCCGTTTGACAAGATAGTTTTCTTTATAATAGATATCTCTCTCTCCTCTCCCTGTCTCTCTCTCTTTTTTTTTTTTTTTTTTTTTTTAATTTTTTTTTTAAATTTTTCTCCTGAGAATGAACCTCTGAAACCCGTGCAGGAACGATGGACGTCTCGGGGAGCCGGGCAGTGCCCAAACAGCCCGGGAACCGGGCGGGAGGACCAGTGCCACCTCCTCTGGCCCGGCCACCACTGGCTGGAGCCAGCTCCATCCTTCCCGCAAGCTCCGGGTGCGATGCTGGCCGCCGTACTTCACCTCCCCTCAGGGCAGCACCTCCGGCTCGGTCCCTCTCCTCGGAGTGACTCGTTGCCCGGCCCCATCCCTGTCCCCTCGGCCCAGCTTGGCGTCACCCCTGCAACGAGGCCGGATCAGGCCTCGGGGACGCTGCGGCGGCACCTGCGGGGCCAGGTGCTATCAAAGAGCCCGAGACCTGTAGCATCCTCGGGAAGAAGCAGAGGCGAGGCAAGGGCTCGGGTCATGGCTCCAGCCCCTGAGATCTGCCGGGCAGGCATGAGCTTTGCCCCTAAATCCCACCTAAGCAAGACCCGCGGGCAGCTCCCAGCCCTGGAGCCCGACCCCGACCCCGCGACTGCCACCAGCCCTGGGCACCCCGCCGGGACGGGCAGCGACAGGAGCTGTCCGGCCCTTTTATCTCTGCATTTCGCTCAGAAGAGATGAAAAATAAAAAGTTTCAAATGTGACCTACTTCCATCTCCCCCTCCCCCTTCCCTTCAGATATTCACGTCATCTATTAAGGGAGGGTGGGGGGGAGAAGGGAGAAGCTAAATTTACGAGGTCTGGTGGGTTCTGGAGTCTGGGTGCTGGGAAACAGGTGTTGGCAGTTCGCTAGAGTGTCAGTCAACTTTTGGAGATGAAGTCATTAGGGAGGTAGTCTCCTCGGAACAATCTGGTGGTTTCAGTCGGAGTTAATTTATACCGAAAAAAAAGAGAGAGAGAGAGAGAGATGGGGATGGAAAAAAAAAAAAAAAAAAAAAAAGAAAGAAAGGAAAAAATAAAAGAGCCTGTAGAAATACCGAAGGGGACAAACATAACGAGAACAGATTCACACTCCCACAGATTATGCCACTTGGAAGTCACATCCTGAGAAAAATAGCCGGCTCTCGCACAGCAGCGGCGCGGGGCGGGCGGGGGCTGCGGCGGGGGGCGCTCCGGGGCGGCGGGGCTGGGAGGGCACAGCCGCGGGGACAAGAGGTCCTGTCCACTCCCCGGGCCGCCCCGCAACTCCACCGCCTCCGCTCCGGCTCCCAAGGCCACAACTGTCCGGGAGGCGACCGGCCAGGGTCACCTTCTGCCTGAGTCCCCCCCCACCCCGCCGCCACCGGGGCTGGAAATTGCCGGTGACCCTGAACTGTTCCCGGCTGTCTATGAAAAGGCCGGCGATCTGCGGGCCGAGACAAAAGGTTTCATGTGCACAAACACAATCTCCTCGAGGCCTGAGCACGGCGCTGCTCGGAGCCGGGGCTGGCGGCCGCTCCGTGCCGGTGAGCCGGGGGGCGACGGGGGGCGGCGGGGAGGGGGGGCTCCGGCAGCGCCGGGTGGGAGAGCCCGGCAAAGGCGTGGTGCGAGCTCTGCCTGCGAGGCATCATGGCATATCATGTGCTTCAAAAGATGGGGGGGGGGGGGAGGAAAGGAATGATGCTCAGATCCCATCGCCCACCCCCCTTCGCAGTTGGGTGACAAATCACCTCCGTTGTATCAACCACTTGTTTCTTTTAGTATCGCGGGGAAAGATTTCATTAATGCTTCTCCAGCTCCCCCTTTTCCCCCCCCCTCCCCTCCCTCCAAATCTATTTTCTTGCTCAGAGTGTGTCTTCTAATCATAATTAAAATCGTCTCATATACATCGGCGTCTCTTGTGTGCATATTGAATTGCAGGTGACTGGGCGGAATGTTATTTCATTCGTGTCTTTCATTTTTACATTTACACTCGCGAGAAAACAACAACAACAACAGAAAGGGGGTTAAAAAAAGGAGAGAAAAGCCAAAAGCCCACCACCCAGCGTCACCTCCTCGGCCGCAGATAAGGTGTGTTGTGAACAGCGATAGAAAGGCGATAGTCACGATCGATGCTTTACCAGGCATCACGTTCAACCCCACGGCCAGCCCGCTACTTCACTTAATATAATTAAGATTAAAACTGAAGTGCTGGCGGAGGGAGCGGATGTCGCTGGGTCGCAAGGACAGCAGCGGGATCTGCTGCCCCGGCTCAGGCGCACAGGGGTCACTTCTATTTAGGATTTTCCACCTTATTTCCTAGATCCTGGTGTTTAGGTGCGGGCTGCGCATCTGCGTGGCGGTGCGCGTAGGTTGTGCTCTGGCACTGGCCAGAAAGCTCACCCAGATGACCTTTTTCCATTTTTCCGCCCTTGAAAGCAGAGAAAGATGATCCCCACGCCGTTATTTACAGCTACGTAATTAAGTCAATATGACGGTTTCGAACCAGAATCCCAGTCCCACTCGTGGTGGACCGAGAGGGGCTGAAGCCAAGTTTATTGTCTATCACTTCAAGAGATGAGGAAAGGGGTGTGTGTGTGTGTGTGTGTGTTTAATTTAAGCATTATTATTATTATTATTATTATTATTATTATTATTATTATTATTATTATTCCTCTGCGTCCGAGGCCACAAGCAAAGCATAAAGCGAGGTGCTGGGTGTTTATTGCAGGCGATGTGACTGTCTGGATGCAAGGCAAGGAGGGAGTGTGGGAGAGTTCAGGCGAGGGCTGAACCAGCCCCGCAAGCAGGGCTGAAACCTGTGTCTTCTTTTCCTTCCAGGCTTACATGAGGGTTTATCATTCGTTTCTTTTTCTTTATTGATTTTTATCTCTTTTTTTCTTTTCTTTTTTAAATTTTTCTCTTAATTTTTTTTTTTTACCAAACAGATACGCTTTGTTCATTTTATTTCCCAACACCATATTCAGCCTCTGCGCCTTAAAGTCCTTTGAGCGATAGGTCCACGTTTATACCTTCTCTGGAACAAATGCAAAATACACTTCAGCTCAAGGGCTGGAGAAAAACCTTCTCCGCAAGCAGAAGCTCTGCTGAGCAGCCTGGTGCTGCTGATTATATAGTGTAACTTGAAATTATCTCAGCCGGTGGAATATTAATCAAATCAATCAGGGTTGACAAATGAGAAATATTTGAGGGAAGGTGGTAATTTACAACTTTGTTATTAGTTAAGAATCTCCCGCCTTGTAAGAGTAATTAATAACTCCTGGATGGGAACAATTTGGAGACGGCAAGAAGACAGCGTCTTGAAATAAAACAGGATAAAGAGAGGGGTTGAGAAGTGAACTGCGCCTCCGTGGAAGAGAAATTGCAAATGATTTTTTAAAAGATGTCTACAGGGGCATTATATATATAATCTGTATCTAATGTATACATGAGTATAAATATGGCATAATCAGGCGAGCGAGCGAGGGAGACTGGACAGGAGATAAATACTGGAAAAATAAATCAAAACATTGATTCTTGTGGTCACGTCTCCCACCCAAAGATTAGACGAAACGCTGGGTTTCAAAGTACTTCAAAGAAATGATCCCCAAAATACAAAAGTGCGAGTCAGAAACCAAAGGAGTGAGCCCAGAGTGATTTGAGAAATGTATTTTCCCCCTCTCTCTCGTTCACCCACACTCCTCTTCAGTGCCTGATAAATGTGAAGACCCCTTTTCTCCCCAACTCCCGCTCAGATGGGAAAACTCAATTGTCTGCAATGTTTATAGTGTTAACCCTACTTATCTACAGAACCCTCCCCTCCCCACCCCTCCCTTTTCACTTTCCATAGACACACATTGATTATTAGACTGTATGGACCCCCCTCCTTTTCCACAACCCCACCCTCAACAACTGACCAAAATAATGACTTGTTGGAAAACTATAAATCATTTTCGTGTTTCAATCCCTGAAGACTCTATTTAAGTAAATAGGCTTACTGTGAAACAATGCATAGATCCAAGTCCTTCTCCGGATCTCTTCCAAATGCTGCCATCTCCAAAACTTTTATTTACAAGAGAAGAAGAGGAAGAAGAAGGAGGGGAAGGATTAAAAAAAAAAAAAAAAGCAACCCAAACTTTGGCAAACTTTATCTCTTCTTTATTATAAGCTTCAGCCTCGCCTTGGTAAGCCCCAGCCTGTTCTACAAAAGGTGGCTAGAGATTGAGATTTATTGGTTTCCAAATGAAAAGATTCATTCGATATAAGAGGTTAACTCAAAGTTCCTTAAACCGTGACTAGCATTGGCAAGGAGCTTTGCCTAGTCAGCACAAAGGCAGTTCAAAGAAACCTTTAAAAATACACACAGATATACATACACACAAACACACTCTCACACTTTAGCCTCAACTGCAATTTTCTTTTCATTTTTGTTTCTTTCTGCCATTACAAAGCCCTGAGCCCCTTTGTAGGTAGCTGGAGGGTTTTTTTTTCCTCCAAGCTGAACTTTGCCATTTTGGTGTTGACCAACCCCCTTTTCTTTTGCAACCAGTGAATGAAAAGACTCGAGGAAAAAAAAAAAAAAAGATTAAGAAGTAAACGGGGTGAGCAAAAGAAAAAAAAATCCTTCTAATTTATAGCGAGCAGAACAACGTTTAAAAAATAATAAAACCCCAAATCCGTACAAAGAGGGGGGGTCAGGCAAGGTGACACGGGAGAGAAAGGCAGCGAGCGCGCCCCACGCTGCCGGGGGTGCCCGGAGCGGGCTGGGAGGGTTTGGGGTGCTGTCACGACACATGTCCCCGTGTCCGTCTGTCCGGCTGTGTGTCCGTGTGCGCGCCCCGAGCCGCACACAGCGGCTGCGGGCTGGAGGGCTCCGTCCTGTGTGTGGAGCCTGAGCTATGGAAATGGTAATGAGGGAAAATTAACCCGGCCGTTTGTTACATTGCAGGGAGATCAATGCCTGACCCGGGGCTGAGGGATAGCTTACTGCTGCAGCAAAGATATGAGATAATCGCTCTGAAACACACTGGTGACGGCGACGAACAGGCACCCATTTGAATATCAATAGTAATAATAATAATAATAATAATAATAATAATAATAATAATAATAATAATATCAACAGCATTAAGGTCTCGCCAGAGCGTGCGAGGAGATGGAGAGCGGAAGGTGCTCCGAGCGGTGCTGGGGCTGCGGCCGGGGCTGTCCCGGGGGAGGTGCGGACCCCGCAGCCCGACCCGCCCGGCGCCCCGGCCCCGCCGCTCCCGGCGCTGCCACATCCCCGCAACGGGATCGAACGGGAGCAGGGACCGAACCTCGCGGCTGCGGGAGGCTGGCGGGGATACTAGAGCGAGGAGAGGCTGACCTTTTGGGGATTTAATGTTTTTTTTTCAGTGAGACTTCGAAATAAAACATGAGATGATGAAGGGGTTGGACAAATTCAGCTGAAGGAGAGAGACTGAGCTGCTGTCTAAAAAGCAGCCAGCGGAGGCTAATGAGACCTTTGGGGTAGGAAAAGTGGACTTTTTTTTTTTTTTTTAAGGAAGACATCAGTAAACCCACAAAATTGAAAATAGTGACAGTGCAAAATGAATCATCCTCCTATAAAGGGAATAGGAAATGCAAAACACGAGCGGGGAGGGGGTGTCTATCAGGCGTGGAACATAACAAAAATATATTTTTTTAAAGGCAGCTGAGGAAGGTGGCAGGGTTCTTCCCATGTTTCAGAAGACAATATGGGTAGTGTGATGTGCTCTGACCTGCCTCCTATTGTACAAGTTCGCCATTGTCTTCAGCGAGGGAAAGATCGAGTTTTATCTGAACAAAGTCCAGCAAACTTTGCTGGATGGCAGCCCTTCCTCTCACTCCTCCTTTGAGCCTCACGCAGTGTCAATGCAAAAACTAGTCTGGATGTCAAATGTCTCGTTTAAGTCTTTATCCTCGAGATATTTTGCATATGCTTCTGTCAGAGCTGTTTATTACTATTATTATAATTATTTTTATTTACTTTAGTGAGTTAAAATTTTTTTAGCTTCTTTTTAAGGCTGAGTGAAACTGTCTGCCGAGAGGATGAAATCTGAGGTCACCGTATAGTGAATTTCCAGGGGTCGTTCACTACTAACGATGCAGGAGTTAAGGCAGAAACTTGTTGGCTGAGATTAGATTCTGCAGGGAGGAAAACCTGCGAGTGGAATCCATTACATCTGCAGCGGGGGACGACTTTCTTGTCCAGAAAAATAAACGTTGTGAAGAATAGGGACGGACAATGATCTCCAAGGAAGGAACGGGAGGCACTGGGATGGTTTGGGATGCCGGGAGCTGAGCCCCAGCCGCTGCGGCCCCAACGCCGGAGCCTTGAGCGGGTGGGGACCAGCCCCTCTCCCACCGCCAACCTCAACCATCAGAAATGTGCTCTGGAAAAGGCTCTGGGGCAAGGGGAAAAAAAAATTGGAGAAGGATGGAAAATCGCACTTAAGATGACTAAACAGTTTGTGATCAAGGGAAGAGAGCGGCTGGTGAAGCCGCTTTCAAAATTAGGATTATCTCTAAACCTGGGAATTAAGAGTGGCTGAATGAGGCTTCGCCTGCGGGGCGGTAGTTTGTGGGTAGCGAAGGATAAAGTTTTAACCCTAGTACCTGACAAATAGAAATAATCACGGGAATGGTTAAAAAGACACTGGGAAGTACCAAACGGAAAAACCAACAAAAAAAAACAAATCGTGAAACTGGCCGGAAAGCTCGAAAGGGCACGAAAGGGGGAATGGCCGGGGTGGGGGGTGGAAAGGGAGAGAAAAATGATTCTGTGATGCCTGAATATTCCGACAGGAATAAATGAAAAATGAGAAATTGGAGAAACGAGTCTGTGCAGCTTCTCTGGTCTACATAGCAGGGACTTAAAAATTACATCTGGAGCAGAGCTGTCCTTGGCAAGTCGTTCTCGCTCTTTGGTATCATATACATATATAAATTTATCTATATTAGCAACAAGTATTCAAGGATCTAATCTAATCGATTCTGGAGTTTCTTGGAATTTGTCCAAAGAGCAATATAGTTTTAATTGTACATTGCTTAAAACTCCATTTCTCGAACAGTGTGAAACAAGTCATAAAAGTCATAAAGCGTAGCACTGTTTTTTCCTCCGCACATAAATACTCCTCCAACACCCCCAATTTTCTCCTGATACTCCTAAGAGGTGCAAAAATAATTTCGAAGACATGTAACTACACCATTACATAAACTTGGAAATTGGTAATCCATTTTAACTGATTTAGAAGGCACTCCTGATTTTAAGTTTTAGTGGGAAAAGAAAAAAAAAATAAAATGAAGACACCTTCCCAACTATTTCTACTTACCCACGAGCAAGAAAGGTTTGGAAATCTAATTTTAAACCTGAGCACTAATGTTCCAGTTGGTCTAATGAGGTAGAACTGGGTTACTGTGCAAAGTACTGGGGTGGAGATAAAAAGGCCTGTAAAATTTATATACATTTCTGTTTTGCTCATCCCGCCCTTGGAAACACAGCCAGCAGCATCCCCAGCTAATCAGCCAGAACCAACCTCAGCAAGCGAACTTTTTTTTTTCAATTAACAACACTATATTTTCAGCATTAGAGGCCATGGCTATAAATATCTGACTATTTCTCTTAAAAAAAAATTACGACAGAAGACTGACTGCCCCCTCCCCCCCCTTTCCCTGCACACCCACACTTTTCGTGTCTAAAATTAGCAGGAAAACTATGCACTGGAGAGAAAGTGCGATGTAGCTAAAGGCAGGGAGGCTTCATTAGTTCCTGCAAAGGCTTGGGTTGGAGCTGGGGCCGGAGCGCCAGCCATCAAAGGAAGCCAAACTGCATCTTTGCAGATCATTTTGGCGCTTCAGAGAGCGATTCAAGGCTGGAAATCTGTAAAATCCACGCAAACCTTTCTCCTCTCGCTACTAGGCACCCTTTGACACAGTTGTATTGAAGTTGGGGCTGGAAGGTCCTTGGAGGTCTCCGAGTGTGACAGTACTTAGAATAGCGGGTAGATGGCACAATTTTCTAACATTTAGAGAGAAGAACCCACGCTGGGAGCAATAAGTCCATTTAAAAGCCCTTTATTTAAAAGGAACAAAGATAACTGACAAACAAAGTACAGAGACATCTCAATGAAATTTCTAGAGGAGAATAAAAAACTCTCTGCAAAGGAAAACACAAGTTCTCGGGTTTATTTATTGTTGTTTAAAGTACAATACCGAAATTAAATTAAATTAAAATGTAGATGTATCTAACAAGCTCCTAGAACTGAGGATGTTTAAATCAGGGATCCCGGATAGTAAGATATGAGCAGCTATTTGAAAGGAAGGAAATTCAGAAAATAGGGTTAATATTTCAGAGTGAATACAGCTCTCGCACGCCCGTTGTTTAAAGGGCTCCATCACAGCACATGCAATTTTTTTTTTCCAAGGCGAATCGTAGAAAGATGTGGTCAAAGGTGTGTGTGCGTGTGGGGGGGATAAAACCAGGGAAGAAGGGGGAGGGGGGAGAAATCTGAGGTTAGGAGCTACTTTCTAGGAAAGGGAAATAATCTTAAGGGCGCTATGTGGCTGCATTTCAGTAATTTCTTTTTTTTTTTTTTTTTTTTTTGCCAGTGCTTGAATCCAACAATGAATGGTGCTTCTTTCTGAGTTCATTCCTTTTATTCACGTACAGGCTATCGGGTAGGGTTCAAAGCAAAGGCTAAGAAAAAGGGGAGAGAAATTTCAGCAGAGGTAGGCAGCATCTCTGCGAGCTGGTGTGGCTCCTGAGAGCCGCTCACGAGCATTTATGAAGCGACACGCAGATAATTCAGGGACAATTTCCCCCCCCTTTTATTATTCATCTTGGACTTCGAAACTCGACGGGTTTTGATACCGAATACACGTATCGTCGATATTTTGGGGCTGAAGGGAAAAAAATAGGTGAAAGTAGCGGGGAGAAGGGAGAGGGTGATGCCGAGAAATTAGGCATTGATCCGGGTTTGATCGAGTCTCGGAGCTTCCACTGGCAATAAGCAGGCAAACACTCCCAAAACAGAGACAGACACACGCTCCCAGCTCCACTGATTATGTTTAAAAGGAGGGAAATAAAAGAAGGGAAAGGAGGGGAAAAAAGAAAAAAAAAAGAAAAAAGAGAAAAAGCGAAGGAAAAAAAGGGCAAGAAGCTGTATGTTCCCTCGAATCTGTGGTGCTGTAAAGAAATCAGTTTCCGTATAAATGATTGTATTTGGGTGGGTGCTTTTCCGACTTATTTGTTGAGTAAATCTCTCTCACCGCGCTGAAGGCGAATCCCTGTTGATAAATCCATCATTACCGTTTGGATACAGGGAGACAGCAGCGCCACTAAATTTATCTTACATTTGTAGCGCTTTAATAGACATTTATTAAATGCTTTCAGAGAGAGACATGGGGCGCCTGATTACATCCTAGTTATAGACAGAACATAAAGACACACGTTAACAGCAATTTACAAGAAGGAGGGGGAAAGAAAAAATAAAGAAAAGAAAACAAAAGAAAAGGCAAAGTTTGGGGGTGAAGCTGTTGGGAAGCAGGCAGTGTGCTCCTCTCTGTATGGCAGCTAAATACCAGCTTTTTTTTCTCCTACATTTCTGGGAATATTAATCGTGGCCTATGGATGTGTGTGCATGTCTCCATACAGAGTACGAGCCATGCACTCGCACATGCAGATGCGTGCGTATGGATCAAACAAGGCGACGCAGATTTCTCTTCCATTCCCCAGCACACAGGAATACAGGAGAGCATTTACAATAGATTCATCACCCTCTTCCACACTCGCCCTCCACCCCCTTACCCCTCTTACACCCCCCACATCCCCCCCCTCGCCAGCTTTTAACTCTAATTTCAATCTTCTTCAACTGGAGAATCTCCAGGGACCTGGGCAAACTTGTGTAAAATAGTTAAACCAAGCGTGTTTCAAAGAGGATTGCTGAGTTCCTCTTCCTGCCTTAATAAACCGAAAGGCCCAGTTCAAAGAAAACACGCTGGAATCAAAATTCAAAATATCGCACGACTCGCACGAATGGAGCAGGCTCCGAGCGATGGATACGGCTTCATGCGTTGGTGGGCATGTAGTGACAAACACTTCACCCTCCTTTTTGTGTGTGTGGAAACCCTTCCTTTGGGCTTTTTCGCCCTTTCTTATATATATATGGATATTTTAAACCTTTCTATTTCCTTTAAAACCCCTTCCTTCCACCATCTCTCAGGTACGTGTTTAAAGCCACCTCTGCAGTCTATAAAGTTAACCCGCTCCTGCAGAGATCTGATCAAATTCGGGTTCACGCCACTCACCGCCCTCCGCTCCCCTCCGCTCCACAGCGCGCCCGCACCGCGGAGCCTCTGCCTCAGGACCAATGATTTATACACATATACATATATATATATTTATTTTTTTCCGGGTGTCTTGCAAGGATCGCCTCCGCGTCACCTTCCCACCACCCGAGTCACTCCAAGGGCAGCATCGCCCGGATAACACATGGAGCTCGGAGCTTCTCCTCCTCCAACACCCCGTGGGTCGCCTTTCACCGGGGACAGGGACACACACACACACAGACACATCCGCACAAGCACAGAGTTGATCCCTGCACCTCCAGGAAAAAAAATAAATAAGTGGCCACCACGCGAAACCTTCCCTCCACCTCTGCCCTTTCGCGAGAGCACATCTTCTATCTAAAAGTTTCCGAAAGAAAATAAATACAAGTGACACTGTGGTGGGGGAAAGCTCATTAGTTCGTTGTCCAAGTCTAATAAAAGAACAGAAGTGCAAATTATAGAGTTCAGCTTCAACACACGCTCTGTCAACTAAAATCAACCGAGTGCAGACTTGATTCAAATAGCTGCGAAGTTGGTCCGCAATTCAAAACCACCTTCCCCCTCCTCCCTTCCCCTTCCCACCTCCACCCTCCGCCCTGCCGCAGGGACATTTGGTTGGAAAAATATTGTTCCAAGGAAGGTAATGATAAAGCTTAACATTAGGAAGAGGAGTGCGCAAACTCATTTCCCCATCGGTAATCCCAATAAAAGGAACGTGGTGCTTCGCTGGGAAGGGCTGGGACGGGGGCTGCGTGTGTGTGAGGATGAGGGGGGGGAGGAGGGACAGGACTCCTGAAATAACATCTTCTTTCCAGCAAGGTAGAAGAAGAAACGGCCCCTTTGTTTTGATAATTAGCTAAGCCCAAACTAGGAAAGCAGATGTGTTTGCTTAGCTAATCATAAGACAAGTTTCTTTCAAAGAACTTCATTGAGCGATGGCAATTCTGAAGGAAGGAGAAGGATTTCATTTTCCTCTCTCCCTTGCCTCCCACCCCCCTCTATTTTTATTATTATTATTTTCTTCCCCCCTATACTTCTAATATGATAGAAACGCTTCCGATTACCTAGATGGGAAGAAAGCAAACCCTCTTCATCATAGCACCGGGCTCGCCCCCGGAGCAGCGCAGCCACCTCGGGCTCTCCCTGCTGCACGTTACCAGTCAGATCTGTTGACATTTTACTTGGGGGGGGGATGGGTAGAAAGGGGGGTTGGAAAGAGAAGTGGGAAAAATAAAGTTTTAATGACATGTATGACATATTAAATTAGGCAGTTTTACAATTGGGTTTGAATGCGATGCTAACTGATTACAACTGTGTTATCAAAAGGGTGATAAGATTTATAACTTCGCGAGCACAAGCCTCTCTTCTTAATGACAATAGATGTTCAATAGCAGAAATCTGGTTTCTATTTCCCAAGAAGAGACGCTGTGTGTCTCCGTTGCCCCTCTATTACCGCAGGATTCAAGATCCTCTCTAAAACAGCTCGGCACTTGGAAATCCACAGGCCAGGAATACCTTTATGGTCCCTATTAAGTACTGTGTTATTTACACTTTCGCTGGTGCTTCTCACTCAATACCCGTATCACATACGAGGGGATAACACAGCCTCTCCCCTTGCCTTTCGTTGGCTGTTTTGGGTTTATATTTTACATTTCTTTGCTTTACAAAAGGTGGGGGGGAAACAGGGGAGAAGGGGGAAAGGAAAAAAAACAACCCCACAGCTCTGTCCCTTACACCCTTCTCCTCCCCAGCTCCCTAAACCAACACATTAAGCAAACTTTAAAAACTGGGTTCCTATTACAAAGCAGCGCCCAGGACTAACTGCTTTAAAATTACTGCATAATTAGATTTAGTTGAATTTCACCATTAATTAGGCAGCCGCACTGCGGGGAGCCTTTGAAATCTGAGAAAATGGGAAAAATCATCTGAAGCACGTTTTTTAAACCCAACTTCAATAAATCCTGACAAGGCCTGCATTTCTCCGTGTATCTCTTTCCATTCTACAAAGCAAAGCGAAGCGAGCGCGATCCCCAGGACCCACTAAAGTTTTAATTAAAAAAAAAAAAAAAAAAGAGAGAGAGAGAGAGGGAAAGAAATAAAAATAAAACCCATCTCCATTCCCAAATCCCGCTCGTTATCAGCGGCGGTTACCGAGCGCCCCGAAACATCCCATTTTCTCATTGCCTTTTCCTCGCTGTCTCCCTTTCTTTCTCCCCTTTTTCTATTCCCCCCCCTCCCCCCATTCCCCCCTTCCCGTGTTGGCCCATCCCGAGGATGCCGCGCTCCGTGCGGGCGCACACCCCGCTATCCCGCCCGGGGTCGGTGTGACCCCGCTGCACCGCGCCGCGCTCGCACGGGGGAGATGCTTCCACAGGTCATTGACATGCGGATGGGATACGGGCTCGGGGGAAGCGCCGCCCGCGGCCGCGGCCCCGGCCCCGGCTCCGGCTGCGGCCCGGCCGCTGCGGCCGCTGCCGAGCGCTGCGCCGGGCGCGGAGCGGGGCCGCGGGGCCCCCCCGGCTGCGCGGGGCGAGCGGCGGGGCCGGGGCCGCCATGTTGGCTGAGCTCAGCGGACCCGCCGCCGCGGACTTTCCCACGCGTCGCCCCCGCGGCCGCGCAGCGCAGCGCGCCCCCCGCTCCTCCTGCCAAGCTCCAAACCTCCGCCAAACCAACCTCCAAACCTCCAAATCTCCAAATCAAACCTCCCACCGGCCCGGCCCGGCCGCCGGCGGCGCGGCCCCGCGGGCGAGCCCCGCGCACGGCCCCGCACCCGCGGAGGCACAGTCGCGCACACACACACAGACACACGCGCAGACACACGCACATACGGACTCACGGACACATTCACACACACAGACACACTCACACACATTCACACTCGCGCGCGGGCTGGCACCGCCCGCCCGGCGCCTCCTCCGGCCCCAGCCCCCGCTTTTGTCTGAACTTGGGGAGCCGCCTCCTCCCGCGCCCCCTCCGCGCCCCGCGGGGCCGCCGCCCCCCCGGCGGGGCCGGGGGAGGTTTGGGAGAGCGGCGGCGGGGAGGGGAGAGCAGAGCACAGGAGGAGGAGGAAGGGGAAGGGGGGGGTGAAGAAGACCTTTCCCGAGCTGTGGCTTGCACCGCGGGCGGCTCCGCAGCTCTCGCTGTCGTTCCGGGTCGCCTTTGGGTCTTTCCCCGCCAGTCCCGGTGGCAGGGGTTGGGGGGAAGGAACAGAGCGAGCTAAGATCAGATTAAAGAAGAAAATATAATAAAAGGGAGGGTTGGGAATGGGGGAACCGCAAGGAAAAAAAAATAAATTAGAGACTTAAAGGGAAAGAGTCGCCATGTTTAACAGCTTTTTTTTTTTTTTTTCCCTTTTCTTAAAAAAAAAAAAAAGAAAAGGATCTCCTCAATTCAACATAGAACAAGCTTCTCGATCCCAACCCTCCTCTTTTGTCCAATTCAATCTTTGGATAGATCTTTTGTTCTAACTCAGCATGAAAAGAAAAACTTTCTTTAAATGCTATAAACTTAAAACTAACTGAAGTCCCTAAACAAATCCTCCTCTGAGCATTCCAAACATATATACACGGGGCTTGTGTGTGTGCGTGCGTGTGTGTGTGTGTGTGTTTTTATTTAACCCTGGTGCATTTTCTGTTTACTATTATTCTCTGTGAACCAAAGCTCGCTGCAAGAAACTTATAAATACAGAGATAGCTTACAGGCTTTAAAACATAAAAAGCAGAGAATGTTTTGGATTTGAAAATCATAAATTATAATTTAATGCCAATAACAATTTACAACAAATGGTTGTTTACAATAAACTAACACAAAACAAACAAGTCAAGATCCTGTGTTCTTAGTAAGCATAAAAACTTCACACACACACACTCACATGGATAGCACTTGCAATAGAAAAAGCTAAATCTAGAGGTCAGCAATTCCCCTGCAATAATAGTATATTTATATATTTATATATATATATATTTATAGAAAAGGAGCCATGATTCAGATGTAAAACTCTGCTCAAATTCACAGTCATACGCCCCTCAGCCCCCAGTACAGATGTGTCTAACTGGAACACACTAAAGATCAGGGTTTAATCGACTTTACAGAATGATCTCCCTCCCTCCCTCTCTCTCTTTTTGTGAAACCACAACATGGTGTAGTTACGTGTGGTAAAAAGGGAGAGGGGGAAGCCTCAGACAAGAACAAAATTGCAAGCTTTCACATACAAAGCATCTGCTATAGACCAAGGGGAGGGCGGGCGGGGGGAGAGAGAAAGAAAAGAAAAAAAAAAATAAATGACACGCACACACACACGAAATAAAATATCAACCCCTTGCAAAAACCACATCATCTTGCCTTCCTTCAGGTTTGGGTTGGGTTATTTGGTGGGGTTTATTTTGCCTGCTCGGGATAGCACTCAATTCCCCAGTGGTGGGGCCGGTCCTGTGCCACCCGCCCAGGCTGGTCCCAGTCCCGGTGGGAGCTGCGCCTGTGCCAGGGCTGCAGGAGAGGGCCCTGTGCCTCCACAGGGGACATCCAGGGACGCCCACGCGTGTCTGTGTGCCAGGATACACACAGACATATAGCCCATATGTAAAAGAGAGAGAGAGATGACCTGTGGTCATGCTTTCACAGTCTAAGGTAACAAAAAAAAAAAAAAAAAATCCACTTGAGAGTATATATACATTAAAAACCGACTCCTCAGTGCTAGAAGCTAAAGCCACTCCATTTGAAGACCTCTCAATGACAACGATAGATGGCAACTACGGAGTATTATAAAAAATCACACATACTTAAAGAAAACTCATTGCAAACAACTGACCTATATTTACAATACTGCTATTACCTTGCTTGAATGATCTTGTGCGCGTATGTCAGACATGTACAAAAGATTTTTCAGCCCAATCTGATCATAAAATAGATACTGATCTCCAGATTTCTAATACTTTTTCACAACAATACCTTTCCTACGCAGGCACTTAAGTGTGACAAAAATAAGGGCCTTTTTTTTTTTTTTTTTTTCCCAGAAAATCCATTTTTAATTAACAGGAGGATTAGATGAATGGGGGTTGATGGTTTACCATTTCAGCATAGTACTTCCTAAAAACCAGAGATAAACCACGAACTTAAGTCCTCCACCCCCATCCCGGAATTAAACAGGTAAATACACTACAATACATCTGCTACAAACTTACTGTGACAAGTAAACAAATCAATCGCCTATGGACTTAAATGACTGCAAACTATAGAGAAGTAATGTGGTTTCTGAAAGACATTTATGACAGCCAAACAAGTTTCAGATATCAAATAATATTTTAATTTCTGAATACTTTCAATTTTCCTTGGAATATAACACACAAAGACTCGACCAAACAGTTCAGTTATTATAACTTTTACAGTATACAGAAATGTTGCACTTAAAAAAAAAAAACCTTCAGTTTTTTTAAACACAAAACTGTAAACTCTAAGATACTGAATCAATCACGTTATCTATAAGTGCCAACAGTGTTATTTTGTCATGCTGATTTCAATGGTATTTTTTAAAAAGGGAAAATATCAACAATTATTATAATACAAAGGGCTTGCAAATATACAAACAGATAGAGGAGTTTAATAACAATTCATGATGAACTATGTGGAACCCAATTCAAATTACAAAAGTTCACTTTGCTTGTTTGCTTGTTTTTTGTTTTTGTTTTTCTTTTTTTAAATCAAAACCGTAGTGTGTCTTGGACACAAAATCCTTCTACCTATAATAAATCCCCACAGTTCATTTTCTGTCCGAAATATCAAAAAAACCTAGATTTGGGGGGAGTTATATGACATGTGTGGTTCATTCGGGTCTATATAATTATAGCTCTCTCAGCTTCAAGCTAGATTTTGGGTCACCACCTTAAGTGCGCTTCCATCATTGTGTTGTTGGAGGGTTTTTTTTTTTTTCTCTTTTCCTTTCTTCCTATGATACTTTCGTGGACTCAGTTTTAATTCTTTCAGAACATATATTTTAAGGATACACAGTTTATTTTTTTTTTTTTAAAGAAGCCAAGGTTATATCAAAAATTATTATAGAACCACAGAATAAACTGGTTTGAAACCAGAAAAATACAAAAAAGAACAGCTATAGGTACATAGACACATAGGACAATTAATAATTTGGAAAAAAAAGACTTACTTTCTTCCGTTCTGCTAATTTTCTCCAAATTTCCTTTAAATGCACTTTAAGCGAGATTTTTTAAAAAGTTTACCCCAAAAAAAAGAAAAAAAAAGAAGAAAAAAGAAAAAAAGAAAAAGCCCACCATCGTTTCTTTTCTTCTTCTTTCTTTTTTTCTTTCCCTCTTTTTTATTTTTTACAAAAAAAATGATAAGTAGCAAGTTTTTTTTCTGAACGACACGGGAGTTTTTAATGCATTCTGTAAAAGTTCATTTGACAGTCTCTTTTTTTAATTCACAGTCCATTAATTTTTTCCTGTCTTCTCTTAGCAAACTTGTAACATCCTTTTACATCCTTTCTTAGCAGAAGGAAATTTAAGAAACAACCAGAACCCAAATGTCATTTGCTTTCCTTTCACTCTCATCTCCCTTCTCAATTTTGAAATTTTTTTTTTTTGTAAATTTTTGTTTTGTTGTTTGTTTTGTTGGTTTTTTTTTTTTTTCTTTTCTCTCTCTCGAATGTTTTATTGAATGGACATGTAAGGCCAGTTAAAACTGCTGCCAGACAGTAACATATCCCTGATTAGGGTTTCTATGGGGGTTTTACCTACCAAACGGACGAAAAACAATTGCTCTATGACAGAAGAGGAGACAGTGCGAAGGGAGGGGAGACGTAGTAATAGCTTCCCGAATCGTGTTGGCTGGTTGGGATACTGGCTCCTAACATACTCTTCCAAAGCACACTGTGACTTCTCCTGTAAACTTTCAACATGGGCTACATCAGAGAGACCACAGGCATCTAGAAGAAAGTGTATTAAAAAAAAAAAAAAAAAACAACAACAAAAAAAAAGAAAGAAAAGGAAAAAAAAAAGAAAGCAATCATCAGATTAAAAAGGTTTTGGTGGGTTTTGTGGGTTTTTAAAAATTTTTAATTTGGTTTTTTTTTTTTTTTTGGTTGTTTAATGGCTAGGTTTAAGAGTCGATCGTGCGCCATCACCTCGCCCCCCAGAGTTTAAGTGGGTTTCACCAAAAGGGACAATCTCTCTGGGCATGTGTGTGTGTTTGTATTTCTCTCTCTTCTAGAGGGTCTCCTTTAGGACTGAGCACAGCTCCCAGAGTCGAGATTTCCAATGGCATGACAGACCTGAGGGGTTGGCAAGGAGGTGCTGGCCAAGCTTAATTTCATAGATCTGTATTTTTGGGGGGAAAGGCTGGGGGGGCGGGGAAGGCTTGAGTGGAAAGGGGGGAAAGGGAGCCACTATTTCTCCACACCCCCCCCTCCTTGGAAAATAATTGGGGAGAGCCTAACCCTGAGATGAGAAGGAACACTACTCATAGTGATAGAAATCATAATAATAATAAAAAACTGGCCCAGCCAAAGATAATGGCGCCCCGGATCCAGCAACAGATTCTCCCCCAAAGAAGACAACGCGTTTTTCTTCAGTCTTTGAAACTGATTTAAGTGGCCCTTTAAAACTGATCTTGTCAGTTTAGCCTATTCAGAGGCAGCCATGCAAACTGTGATCTCTCTGTTCATTTGAGCTGTTTCTTTTCCCCCCTCTTTTCTTTTCTCTTTCTTTCTTCCCCCCCCTCCACTCCCCCCTCTTTTTTTTTCCTCTTCTTCTTCTTTTTAAACCTAAAGGCCCTTACAAGAAGAAAACTCCCTGATAGGGTCTGGACATTTTTTCTTTTTTTTTTTTTTTTTTTTCCTGATACGCTAAAATACAATAAGTTCCCTTTAAATCAGAGACGTCTGTGCTGAAAGAGCACAGGTTGTGACCTGACCTCCCTGTGGCTTTCCTAGGCACAGGGCTAACACATGCATATTCTGCGAGTCATTAGAACCCAGATTTTTCCCCCCTCCCTCTTAAAAGAGGCTGCAGCAAACATTATATGCATCTATGTGTGTCTGCTTTACATCAGGGAGGGTTATTGGGGTGCTGCAGGAGCTGCAAGCATCACCCTATATTTTTTTGCATGCGGCTGTCTTGCCCAGAATCAGATAACAAGAAACGTTTATCTAGTTGGGAGGCAATTTACACGCCAGGCCTCACATTTTGAAAATAGTCATAAATTAAACAGTTACGACAGGATCGGACGATTGTTTTCTCAGAAGGCTCAAAAAAAAAAAAAAACCAACCAAAAAAAAACCAAAAGGAAAAAGAAAAAAAAAAAAGTGATTTGGGAGAAAAGGCAGGATTGGAAATAAACTCCTTGGTGTGGGTGTGAGCTGGGCAGGGGCTGGGGAGGGATGTGAGCGTGTGTGGGATCCTCGCTGAGCGGCTGAGCGAGGGAGAGGAAAATGTATCCTAGAAAAACGATAGAAAAATAAAATAAGCACCCCACGGACACCCCTTCCCACTTGGGATCCCTGTCTCCCTGTGGCTGATGCGCCCTGCTCATTGATCACCTCAGGATTTAGCATGAGTAATTTGGGGGGGTGGGGGAGGGAAAAAAAAAAGGAGAAGTTTTTTATGTGTAAAGCAATAATATATAAAAGGAAGTTTAGGTCACGACCCAGAACCTGGACAAAGTCCAGAAAATGACTTCGTTCCCCAGACCCCCTTTAACACAACAAGGAACGGATTGTGAGCCCTTCTTTTCCCACATAAACTACATTTTTTTCCTGTTTCCTGATATCAGGCTTTAAAAAACTCTGATGAGTAATTATTTTGCAGGTCCTGCTTCCATTCATATGTTTATCGCGTGGCCACTTTCCCAAGCGTCCAAATGAGTTACAGGCGAAATATATGTATTTTTAAATTTAATCCCCAAACTTCGAGGGCTCCAGCACACTGGGCTGCCGGTGCAGCCTCAAAGTTAGTGATCTGAGATAACGTATTGCACAAATTAGCGAGCAGATTTTTTTTTTCTTCCCCTCAGAAGAAAAAAAAAAAAATTTAGCCTCCAGAGTTAATATCAGGATTATTACTCACCCAGGTTAAACTCTAGTGCAAGCTAATTAGATTTCACAACGCACTCAATTATTGCTTTATAACTCATGCACTATTTCTAGGCAGCAAAAGTTGACACATATTTCCCCCCCCTCCTCCCCACTTTGATTATCTAAGAAACACCTCGAGGTCTTTTCCTCGGGAGAGCCATGGTTGTGCCACCCCGGAATTACACTGCGGAGCGGCAGCTTCAGCCTCCTCTTACTTTTCCATACTATCCCTGTCTACTTATGGTAATGATCTTTTCGCACCCGCTACTCGCTCTGGACTATGCAGTTCCTGCTGGGTACAAATGCAAACTTTTCCCCCTTAGCTTAAATGACACAGAACTGCTCACTGCCACGTTCTGTTTAAATCAGAGACAGCTCTTTGCAAAGTTGATTTATTTTATTTTATGGGATGGCAGGGAACATATTTTAAACTCAGCTTTGCGCATTTAACTTTTTTTTTTTTTTTTTAATTCAATTTTTAATCCTGCAGGGCTTTTTTCCCTTCCTGGCTGCCCATAAAATGATCCTCTTTTTAAAGTGGTTTCACTGATAGGACGACTTGTATTTAACAACATCAAACAGATTTTGCTGCTGTTCGGATGCGTGTCATTAAATGCAACAACCCAGAGCTATACTGTTAAATAAAATATTATTTTCAATGGGAAGAGCGCAGTCTCTCGTGGCGAATGGGTGCCTCTTCCCGGGCCCCTTCTTTCCCAGTCCCCAGCAATATTCAGCTAAGGTTGGGGTGTATTTTGGCTGTCTGGTTTTTTTCTTAAAAAAAAAAAAATAAAAAATTTAGTATATGTGTGTGTGTATTTTATTTTTATTTTATTTTTTTCTGATTTGCGCTCCCTGGAAGATGGGATGCTCGGATCCGAGGCCCTGAAGGGGAGAGCACAGGGCACCGCTTCCTAAAAGGAAAAGAGAGCGCGCTGGTTCTTGAGGGGCAGGGAGCAGGGATGGGGTGCAGGCAATAACACTTTGCAAGAGCAAACACTTCTCAAGGGGGGCCCGGGGAAGGAGAAGAAAAAGAAAAAAAAAAAAAAAAAAGGAGCAAAGAAATGCCGCCTACCTGAGGTGAAGAGGACTATGGCCTTTAAACAGCTATATTCTGCAGAGTCGACATGCAATGCTTTCAGTTTTTCTACTTGCTCTTGGAAGATTCGTATGTGGTCCATAAAGGCGACCACTCGGTCAGCAGACATTGGCGAAGCGTGGAGGCCAGCAGCTGCCAGGAGCGGAGCTACGTGGAGGGGCATGGAGCACTGGGCAGCGTTGAGGACAAATAACTCGCTCCAGGTCAGCCTCAGGAGGGCCACCTGGTCTGTGATCTGGAGGTCTGGGAAGAAGGGGATATTCCTGGCCCACTCCACCGCGCTGAAGAGCATCCTAGCTGCCAGTTCACAAATGTTCTCGATGCCCATGATGTTGTTGGGTTGCATGCACTGACTGCCAAAGCGGGAGGTGGGGTAGGGCTCTGCTCTCAGAAGAAGGGAGATATATCCGGATAGGTAGGAATGGCAGTTGAGAGGGTCCCCATTTGTCAAGGCGAACTGACCATGAGTTGGCTGTGTGGGTGGCATTCTGCCCCTCTGGACCGCTGCAGTAAATAAAGAAGAAACTACAGCTATTAATATCTGAATTGCGACCATCGGTTCAAATACAGCCTGCTTTGTGTGCTTGTGCGTGCCTGTGTGACCCCGGACCCGGCCAGCTTCAGGGGGAACATGCATTTTCCCAGCCAGAGTTCAGCCCCAGCCCCGCTCCAAGGCTCCGCAGTTCTCGGGTCAAGTCAAAGCAACAATAAAAGCTGAGGGACGCTGTGGGCTCGGCCAGGGCTGCTGCGGGAGCCCAGCTCCTCACTTCCCAAAACACACCACAGTCCGGTTATCCCCCCCTCCTCTCCACCGCCACCCCCTCCTTCAAGAGATGCAGGATACGTCTTTGTGTGTTTTTTCTCCGTTACACCTAAAACAGCTCATTGATTTGAGGCTGGGGGAGCGGGATGGGGAGGGAGGAGGGGAGAAGGAAGAAACACTTCAGTTCGAAATCCCCGGCTCTGGTCCCACACGCGTTTCTCGCCCACTGAATACATTGTTGCTGCTGGTATTATACATCCCCCCCTCTCGTAAAAAATACCAAAGGAGGCGAAATCACCCCACAACATCCCCGGCAGGTCCCCTGGTGAGGCTGAGGGCATTATCCAAAGGCACCTTCCCCCGCTGCCCATGGAAAGTGGGCCTTTCATTTTGTTAATAAATTTACACGGTGACAGCGAGAGAAAAAGGAGAGAGAAAAAGGGCTCAGAGGCAGAGAGACGACAAGAAGGGAGAACGCCTAAAAATGTGCTTGATTTATATTTGTTATCGCCTGTATTCCAAGGTTAGTTACTCTTGCAGAAACACAAAGAGAGGAGCCCGGCGAGTCCCAAGCCCCCTCACCCTTAACCTACATAGCAGCGTCCAGACACAGAGCACGCACTGGAAAACTGCAGGCTCACATTTCCCGTCTAATTTTATATCACAAAGACTCCACTTGCAGAGATCCGAGCACCCCACACTTACTTCTGGACTGCTCCTGACACCCCCCACCCCATCCCTTCTATCCCCTCCTGCCTCTCCTGGAGGAGCAAGAAAATAAGAGGAAGAAGAGAAAAGTGAGGTAATAACAAGCAGGAAAGGCAGGCACACGGCAGTGTGTATATACACACACACACGCGTGGAGATGTGTGTGTGTATATATGTATATTTTTAAAGGAGGAAAAATCCGGCTGGGAATCCACAGTGGAGTGCTGTAGAGCCTCGGTAGGGTGAGTCCCATTGTAATAGTAATTTGAACCGCCTGTGTAAAATTGCAATCTAAGGCAGGGTGCTGGAGGATATATATATACGTGTGTGTGTGTGTGTGTGTGCATCTCCGGAGGCTCCGTGTGTGTGTGTACACACACGCACAGACACACACACACAGGACTGCTCGGGGGACGGGGGCTAAGGCTGAGCATGCAGGAGGAAACACGAAGGAAAAGTAACCACACGTCAGAATCATCATCTCGCTCCTAAGCAGCGTGAAACTAAAAATCCACTTTCAATAAACCTCCATCAGCAAAATCAAAACAAACACAAATCAATTACGAGTGCAGGAGAAAGCATGCGAGAGCCCCTGCCTCCCTGCCCACCCTCCCCAACACCGCTTTCTTTCATTACGAGAAAGTTTCTGGCTGGTTTATTCGAGGGGGGTGGGTGGGGGGGAGGAAAGGTTCTGGTTGGGTTTGGGGTTTGGAGAGGGAGGTTAAAAATACTAAGAGTAATTATATATGTAATTTAAAAATAATAAAAAAAGAAAAACCAAACAAACCCCAGAACGCAGCGAGTGAAAAAAAATTGCAAAACAAATGAAATCCCAATACCTTCCCGTCTCATGCCAACTTTGAGGCATTTTTTGAGGCGGCAGTACTGACACTGATTGCGGTGGTGCTGGTCAATGGGACAGTTCCTGTTGGCACGACAAGTGTAGCTGAGATTCCTCCTTACACTCCGCTTGAAGAAACTCTTGCAACCCTCGCAGGTAAACTGGCCATAATGTTTGCCACTAGACTTGTCCCCACAAACCACACATTCAATGTGCTGCTGCTGCTGCTGCTTGTCTCCTTGGTTCTGCTGGCTCGGCGGGTTGGTCTGGGCTGGCGTACTGGGAGGGCCCCCGGGCCCCGGGGTCTGTGGGGTGTGCGGGGCCCCGGCCGGGGGTCCCTGCACCGGCGGGGCTTGCGAAGGCTGCGTTCCCTGAGCTCCGGGCACATCGTCCTGGGGGTCTCGCCACGCACCGACTACCATTGCCATATCTATTGGACACCGTTGCCAAACTTCCTGTTCCCCCTTTATTTTCAAAGTTTGTTTGCTTTGCTTTTCAGATCAGCTTTGCAGCAGTCTTTTTATTTTTTGTCCTCCCCTCTCTCTCTCTCTCTTTTTCCCCCTCTCTCTTTTGTTGTTTTGCCTTTTTTTTTTTTTTTTTTTTTTTTTTTTCAGGAGGGTCAGGGTGGGGGGGATCTCCCGGTACCGGCGAAGGTGCAGAAGCACGGGGCGATGGAGGTGTGTGTGCGGGGGGGCGAGGTGCGAGTCGATTGTCTGGGCTCCAGGAGAGCAAAGTAAAGGGGTGGTGGGGGTGGGGGAGAGAGGGGGAGAGAGAGAGAGAGAGAGAGGAGAAAAAAAAAAAATCTCTTCAAAGATCTCCCTCTCTCTCTCTTAGAGCTGATCTGCAGCAGAGTAGTTGAAGGAGGAGAGGCGGGTGTCTGGGGGCCAGGTCCAGGGAAGCTCGCAGTCAGCCATTCAGGAAAGCCATCAAAATAAGAATGAATAAAAGGTTAAAGATTACACACACAGCGGAAAAAAACACGCACGGCGGAGGAGACTCTTCTCGGCGCGGAGAGCGGTCGGTCTCGCCGTAGTTTTTGGAAGTCCAGCTTGCAGCAGCAACATCAACTGCGATCGCTTTGTTTTTGTGGGCTTTTTTTTTCCTCCTCCTCCTCTTTCCTCCTCTCTCTCTCTCTCTGCTCTGTCTCTCCTCCCTCCTTCGCTCGCTTTAATTCTTCCTCTCCGCCGCTCCGCCCGGCCGCTGCGCTCTTGCTCTCTCTCGCTCCCTCTTTTGGGCTCGGGGGTGTGGGGGGGCTGTTGGCTTTTTTTTTCCTCCTCCTCGCTCTCTCTTTTTTTTTTTTTTTGTTTTATAAAAAAATTCTTATTATCGTTACGATTACGATTATTATGAATTATTATTATGATTGTTTATTTGTTCCTCCTCCTCTCCGGCGCCGCCGCTCTGCTCCGCTCTGCCCCGCTCCGCCGGTTCGCCGCTCCCGCCGCGCCGCGTCCCCGCCGCCGCTCCCGCTCCCGCCGCCGCTCGGGTGCTGCTGCCGCCGCTCCCGCCGCCGCCGCTCCCGCCGCCGCTGCCGCCGCCGCCGCGCTGCCTTATGCTGCTTCTGCCGCCTCGCAAGTGGGCTCTCGCCTCCGCGCCGCCGGTGCTCACGGCGCGGGCAGGGGGAGGGGGGCCGCGGGGCGGGGGGGAGGGAAGGAGTCAACTCGCCAGCGCAGCAGCGCCCAGCCAGCCAGGATGATAAAAGAGGGGAGCGGGAGGAGGAGGAGGAGGAGGAGGAGGAGGAGGAGGAGAGGAGGAGGAGGAGGAGGAGGAGGAGGGAGAGAGAGAGAGGGAAGGATCATAACCCAGCGCGCAGCATCGCTCCTCAGCCGGGGAGGGAGGGAGGAGGGGAAAAAAATCACCACGGGGAGAGCGCGCCAGCGCTCCCCCCCCCCCGCCCCAAAATAAAAAGAAGCAGGGGCTCCCCCCCCGCTCCCCTCCCCTCGCGGCGGCGGGGAGGGGCGGCGCGGGGCGGGGCGGGCGGGCGGTGCGGGCGGCGTGTGGGCCGAGGAGCGGCGAGCGCGCTCCCCGCCGGCCGCTCGCCCCGCTGGCGGGAGAGTGAACTTTGACACGGCTGCTGCAACTCAGCGCGCGTCGCCATGGCGACCGCGCGCCTTATAAGGCAACCGGGCCGGCGCCTGAGTGGCCAGGAGCGCGCGCCCCGCCCCCCGGCCCTCATTGGGCCGCGCCGCCCTTGCGCGCCCGCCATGGCCGCCGCCGCCGCCCGCGCGGTCCTAGCGCCGCCCGCCGCCCCGCGCCCGCCGCCCGCGCCCCGCGCCGCGCCCTCCGCCCCGCCGGGGCCAGGGGTTAAGGCGAGCCCGGCGTGCGGAGCGCGGCGCCGCCGCCGCCTCACCTGGGGCTGCCCGCCGGGGCACGGCCTCGGGGGTCGGAGGGGGCGGCGGGTGCAGAGCAGAAAGCAGGCGCTAAACCGAGGTAAAACTCCACGGAATAAAGTAAAGCCGAGCCCCGGCGCTGCCGTCGCCACTGCGGGGAAGGGGCGGCCGCAGGTTCCCCGAAGGCGGTCGGGGCGCGCGGTGCGGGCTGGCGCCCGCCGGGAGTCTCACAACGGAGACCCCAGCCCCGCTGCGGGCACCTGCGCTCGGCGCGGCCGCCCCGTGTCCGCCGCCCGCCCGAGCTGTGCCCCGGCCGCCCGCGGAGCCGCGCCGAGCCCGGCCGGGCTGCGCTGAGCCGCGCCGAGCTGAGCGTGCCCGCGCCCGGCGCTCCGGGACCGGCCGCTCGCACAGCCCCGGCTCCACCGCTCCGCCCGACCGCTGCTCGTCCCCGCTCGCCCCGAAGCGAGGGGACCGCGGCTCCGCTCCAGACGCCACCGAAGCCCGGCACGCCGCTCCGCAGAGCGTGACAGCCGTGCCTTTCGCACGGCATCGCCACGGCGGAGCTCGGTTCAACCCCTTTAACTTTATTTCGGGGTTTTGCGGGTTCGGGGGTTTCGTGACCACACGTACCCTGTCACTATAACACGACCTCCGTGCTGTACCACGAGCAGGTAACAGAGCTAAGCACGGGTACGTGTTTATTTCCCGCTGAATGGAGCTACCGGCCAGCGGAGCGAGGACTCGAGTCCGTCTCCCGGTGAAAATGGCCAAAAGACACTTAAACAAGCGAAGAGACGGAGAGATAAAATAGAAAACATGTTAATATAGACAGATAAATGCCCAGCCGGAGCATTCCTACTCTGCGAACACACGCGACTGTGAGGGCTCACATCCCAGCCGGTCACCAGGCACGGCCGCGGGGACACGGACCTGGGCACAACTCTGTGAGGGATTAATTGCCCCTCACCTCCTCGCACACACTTTTTCATGTTGCCACATGCCCACCCACTCCTGCCGCAAAAATAAAACATGTGGCTAAAGCCGCAGGTGCGGAGATGGTTGGAAAGTTGTAAAAAGCACCTCGACTTGAGAGTGTCCTGCCTGGAAACCTGGTGTGCTCAGACCCCACGGGCGAAGATGTTTTTGCGACTCAGTTTCCAAGACAAGGCTGCAGCGTTCCCATTGATCCTCACGGAGCAAAAAATAACCTCTACCCGAAACAGGGACCAGGAGGGACTGGGAAGACGGAAAGGGGGAAAGGAATCTTTCCTGGTTAAAATGTGGGGAACTGCCCCATGGTTTCCAAACAACCCAGAGCTGAGGAGATCACCTTTCGGGAAGGGTGAGAGAAGGTTGGGGTTCAAAATGCAGAATAGTCACAGATTGTTGCTGATGTTGAATTTCCTGAGGGGAAAAAAAAAAGCCAAAACCCAAACCACAACCCAACACCAACCTTTCCTGTCTCGAATCTGACAAAGTAAACAGGATTAATTCACCATATGAAAAAACACAAACGCCGTCCCAACAAATGCAGAAATCAGAAGAGAAAGCGGTTTTAACAGGACGCACAATATTAATAGTTTGAACGTATGATCATAAAAATGAAAAGCCATTGATATACGCTTAAAAGCCGCCGTATACGCTGATTGCTCAAGCATTAATGAAGAATGCCCCAGATTAACTATTTGCTCTTCGAGGGATGCAGCGATATAACTATCTATTAGCACCATTAGATGCTTTGCTATTTATTTGAAAACACCCCTGCGAGTGGGTTGAGACAGAACAGATGAATGTAAAAATGAACTGCAGCTAATTTCGCTAAATAATCCTCGAAACCTGAGCGCCTCGCAAGGAAGGGGGAGATTCTCCACTGTCCTTCTCCGAGGCTAATGACAATAGAAATGCTCTGGTTTAAAAGTGACCGTGTTGGTTTTCCAAATAAACAAACGCATCCCTCCTGCCATTTTACTGCAGATGTAAATTTATTTTAATGAGAGGGAGTGGAAGGATTTATTTTGCTAAAATAGAGTTGGGGATAGAGCCGGTGTAAATCTTTAGGTTTCAAAAAGAGAGGAGGAAGGAGGGGGAAGCTGCTTTCCTGGCAGAAAGCTGCCTAACAGTCCTCTAATTCTTTCTAGATTAAATCGCAATATGAATACAGCATCGAACAAATACCGAGTTTCGCTCTGAACTCAGTGGAAAGCAGTTACGTCTAACAGAATTCAATGAATTCCTCTTCTCCCTCAATGTAGTATGTGTGTGTTTTTCTCTTCCACCACACTGAAGTTCCATGAATAGGGAAAGTGGCTCCTATTGTGTGCCTCTGAACTTCCAAGTCAATGCAATTTTTAACCACTGGCTTGTGGTACTTTGAAAATCACCAGGGGCTGTCAGAGTTGGGTCCTCTGAAAAATTTACAGTGCTAAATCAGAGCATATGCTGTGAGAGAGGAAAAAAAATTGCTTAAGATTGGAGCAAGTACAGTATCTGGCTGCCCCCTAGTGTAAGTCTCTTATCTGCCTAAAATTCAACTTTAAAAGAAAAGGATCTCTTAAAGGGAAACGACTTTTGGCTCACGTATGCATACGAGAATGAAACTTCTGTACATTTTAATCTGATTAATTCCTAAGGATTTAAAATTAATTGGCTTGGGCACTCCTAGACCGGACTATAAGATTTCTGCATCAGAGTTTCTGCGAGAGCTGTGCCGAATAGGTATTTTTAAGGGATAGTGGTAAGGGATGGGGGGGGGAAGATCCTGTTTTGTGATTTTTTTTTTTAACGAGGATCCGTGCCTCGCTTGCTGTTGTCAGAGCAAAACACTTCTGCTGCTTAAAGTCAGATCTACGTCTTTTGCAATAATATTAAAAAAAAAAAAAAAGGATAAATAATTGCCTTAAAGCCTCAGCCGAACTGCCAACCACACCTTCGGATGGTGAGTATATTCCAGCTTCTTTCCATTGTACTTGCTTAGCCAGGGAAGGGACCGGAGGGGGAGAGGGGATCTCGGCGCTCTACCTTCACCACCGACCTTCTTTTATTTTTTTTTCCTCCCCCCCCCTCCCCCCCCACCCAAATAAACGCTGCCAGCTGCCCACGGCGACGCGATCCCGGGTAGTTTAATACCTATCACTTAAGTTAAGAGCCTCGTCCTGCCCTCCCACCCTCCGGAGCAGCTCGGTCCGCGCTCCCCCCGAGCAGCCCCGGCGCCGGGCAGCGGCGGCAGCGCCCGGGCGCTGCTCCTGGGGAAACGACTTGGAGGCGCTTTGCCTCGGACCTGCAAGCCGGGTCCGCTCGTTGGGTTTGTTCGCTTGTTTGTTTGTTTGCTGCTTTGCTTTATTTAGCTAAAGGACGTGCTAACTGCTGGTGCTGCAATTACACATACTTGGGTCTGCCCCCCTCCCCTCTTCCCCTCCTTAGAGCAACCCACGTAACCTTAGAAACGATCGTTTAAGACGCACGTTAGCTAACATTTGCTTTTTTGGATTTTTTGTTTTCCTTAAAAGAGAAACACAAGAATCACAACACATTGCCCGAAAAAAGTGTCAAAGAAGAAGAAAAAAAACTATAAGTAAACATACCAAAACCATATTTGCCTTGTTCAAGGTCCCAAATCGCTTGCATCTTCCTTTTTCTACCTCTCCTTTAGTTTGGCAGGTGAAACAAACAAATAAAAAAAAAATCAGACCGCTGTTTGCCCCCCAGAAAGATGTGCGTTGGGTAATTAAAGAGAAGTCTCCTTCTTGGTGTTTATCTAAGCGATTGTGCAAACTGATTAAAAAAAAAAAAAAAGAGAGAGAGAGAAAAAAAAAAGTAAAGTTACAGCCTTCGGGGGGGAAAAAAGGAAGCAAGGTGAAGGGAATAGATTTCCCACAACCTAAAGGGAAGTGCTTTCGATGTATTATTAGCGATCAGCCTTGGGAGAGAGAGGAAAAAAAAAAACACCCTGAACACACTCTAACTTTACACAGACAAGATTTCAGGGGGGGCTTTGTACACAGCTGCTTAGGAATGTGCGCCTTGCCTTTAAGAAAAAATCCCCAAGCCCAAGGTAGGAGATGTCTTTGAGTGATCCTTGTCTCATTTCATTCCTTAGAAGGAAGAGCGTCTCGCTACACCTTGTTTGGAGCTGGAAAGGCGAGACTTAAAAAAAAAAAAAAAAAAAAGGAAAAATATTCACAACCCACCCTTCCAATTGGGGAGAAAAAAAAAAAATAAGAGAGGGAAATCTCCTAAGTTAATGACTGTGGGGGTAGGATGGATGCGGCGGATTTCAGCCCCCCCCTCCCCCCTTTTCCACTTCCCCCCTCCCCGGCAGGAAAAAAAAAACCCGAAAAGGGAAAAAAAAAGCCAACCGCCAACAACTACAGGCTGAACTATCAACACATGCACCGAAGGGGAAAAAATATATAGTGTCCTGTGTAGGGTCGGCAGGGAACGCAAGCACACGCTAAAGCAAGTTGGGAAAGAATCCGAGCTAATCAGCAATCTCTTTCTCTCTCTCTCCTTCTCTCCCTCTCCCCCTCTCTCTCTCTCTCACTGCCCCTGAGATCCCAGCTCGAAAGAGGTACTCCACATTTTTTCATTACCAAAAATCCGTTGCAATAATCATTTGTTGCTAATTGAAACCCTTGGAGACATTTTTCCCCACCCCCTTCACAAACATGGCAACTTTTAGACATGGGAAGCACGTTTAGTTTTATTTTATTAAAAAAAAATACGGTTAGGAAAAAGGCTGAATCTTTCACCCACGAGAAATATCAGCGAGTCAGCCCCCTTCCCCGGGATGGGAGGGGGGGAGTGGGGGGAACGGGACCCCGGTACAGTGAGGGCTTGGGAAAATTTGGAATACATTATACCGCCTTTGGCAGGAGAATACTCTCCAACTAATGGATTCCTGCTCCTTTTTGTGTGTGTGTGTGTATCAGTGTGGGGGGTTTCTGGAAAGAGGGGTGGTGGTCGTGGTGGTGGGGAGCCGAGCTTTTATTTTAAGGAACTGTTAGGGTAGGGAGTGTGTCATACTTGACAAATGGAACAAACGCTCTTCCATTTCTTGCTTGTCCTTGCCTTAAAACAGGAATTAAGTTAACCACAGTGCTGCATGTTAATTGCATGTTTACTGGGCTAATGAAAATTACAAAAGGGTTTTGCCACCTCGATCGGTGATGAAAAAGTATGAAGGCGATTGTCATTGCAGCCTTCGGGGAGGGCCCGGGGGGTGGGGGGGAAGGACCGGGCACGAACAATATTGATCAGAAGAAGGATAAATCTTTTAACTGCTTGTTAATACCATAAATATGGTCTACACAAGTTTCCACTCTTGTTAAGTCTAATCAGTACATGGAAGATGGAGACATAGCCCACTTGAATGAATTTTTATTATTGCCAGAGGGGTACTTACATCTGTGGGCTCCCTCCCCTCCTCAGCTTGAGCACCCCCCCGCCCCCCCTTCCAAAATCCCCCCTTGCAGAGGAGGATCCTGAAGGTGTGCAGAGAGCACAGGAGACAAATCCAAACTTTTCGTCCTTTCTTCATTTTTCCAAATGCTCCTTTTTTTTTTTGTAAAGCTGAGCGGGTCGTGGTGAGGAGAGCCTAAAGGGGGGAGCCCCCTGCCCGACCCCTCCCGAGCCCCCCTTTTATTCTTGAGATCTCTGGATGAAAGGCTGACCCAGTAATTCAGTTTGATGATAACCATTTTCATGCTTGAAAACAATCTGCCAAATTAAACCTAAATGGAAAGAGCAGTGGGAAAGGTAGAGAGAGCAGGGCATTTTGAAATCCCCCCCCACCTCTCCGAAAGGGATTGTTTGGCCAAAGGAGGAGGGAAAGGCAATTAAATGGACTAAAGATGATTTAAATCCCAACCAAAAATAATTCCAGGGAGAAGTTTGCCCCCTCCGGTGTTGCCCAGCCCTGGATTTGAAAACTTTGGCCCAACTTGTGGCAATAGCTACAACTTTGCTCTGCAGGGGTCAGAGGTGAGGGCTATTTTAACCCTAAAAGCCTGCGAGTGACCAAGGTTGCGGCTGGGCTCGCAGCACTAATAGCCATAATTACCTCCTCCCCTTCCAGGGACATTCCTCGCAGCAGCAGTGTTAGACGCCGAATTGAAGAAAATCCTGCAGTTGAACATATCTTCGGGGGTAAATAACAGCAATATGAAGGAATTTCAGAGCTCTCCCTTTTGCTTGGGGGAATTGAAGCTTTTTTCCTTTTTTTTTTTCCCTCTTTTTTTTTTTTTCCTCCTTTTTCGCCCCCCCTTGCCAGCATTCCCAAGGCGCTGGGTCTTTGTCTTAGAAGGAATGGAGTGTCTGAATGGTGTGAAAGGGACAGAGAGGGTTGCTTCAAATCGATTTTACTTGTCCTCTCTGTCTTTTCGGATCAACGCCCTTCAATGGACACATAGGTGCTCTTTCAACCAAAAACTTGTGCAACATTTTCTGCCTGTATTGGTGCTAAATACAATAAATGCTGGGCAGATTTTTTTTTCTTTCTTTCCAAAGCAGAAAGCACCCTAATTAAATTGTTTTATATGGACAGTCAAGACAGACCAATTAAGTATGCATTAGTATAAAGATATATTCGAGAGATAAGCGCTCTATAGGAGCCCTGTCTAGGCAAGGTGTGGAAAGTGTCCTCTCGAAGAGAGGCTGTGAGCAGGGTTTCATATGGATTTTTCCCCTCCATTGCCTCCTATACTCGAGTAACGGGCTGAATAAGTTAGCGAAAAGCCATTAGTGAAAGTGGTTTCTAAACAAAGTTAACAGGTGGATGTAGCTGGTTTTACATTTGAATAACAGTCGCACATCTGTAATACACAGCCCTGGATTTGTGCAGCGCCTGTGCAGGCAATGTCCATTTGCTGAGATAAACGCCTTCGACCCAGAGCTGGGGTGCAAACGCACACGCACGGGAATAAAATAAATATCTGGGCACCTCTGTGGGCTGCAGGACGTGGTGTGAGGGAGCACACACAGACGGTGCGGATAGAACTGTGTAGCCTTTGTGTGGAGGCACCCAGCCTGCAGCAGCCAGGCACCCACACACCAGGCACCGCTGCCTCGGGCATCTCAGCGGGCACAGCGCACTCCTGGGGTAATTACAGGGGCAGGCATTGGCTTTCCCAGGAGTGAAAGAGCAGATGAGGATAAAACATATACATACACACGCGAACTTCTCTTTCTGCCCATTTTATCACTCTGGGAAAGCTCTCGTTATGGTTAACCACAGGAAACGGGCTTTAAGCTCTTCTCCATTTCCATTACTATTATTATTATTATTATTATTTTTCTTCACTGCAGATTTTCCATGTCGTTCAAAAAAAAAAAAAAAACAAAACAACAAAAAAACCCAAAAAACCCCAAAAAACCACAAAATCCCACCCCAAACAAAAAACCAGGCAAACAAACAAAACCCCACTGAGCCCCCAGCCCTGCCTCAGCCTGGTCCTGGGGCAGGCAGAGCCGCGGGATGCGGTGAGGAGGAGGAGGAGGGAGGTGGGCTGGAAATTGCTGGGGCACCCTCCATCCCTGGGCACATCGCTCCCACCCGCTGGGGCTGAGCTGTGGGAGCGAGCCCTGTGCCCGAAGATGCTGCAGGCTGCGAGCGGGGAATCGCCCTTTTGCCGTGACTCTGCACCGCACAGAGCGGACGGGCTTTTGCTGGAGGGGTCGGGGCAGAGGGGATCGGGGGGTTCAGGGATGCGGAGCAGCGGAACCGGGGCTGCCCGCTTTGATCCCCATTTTCCAGCAGCGCTCTGCATGCGCCAGCCCATCCCAGGGATGTGGGAGACGGGGATGAATAAGCCATTCCTTGCTTAGGTGCTTTAATGGCACGGTAAGCAGGTTAGAAACAGACGTTTTTAAAGACTCAATTTTTCTTTATTGGTCACCTTCGAGGATAAATCATAACAGACAGTATGGGGGGCAAAGAATTCATCTGAAGGAGATCTCAGCAAGTCACTACCCGGACAATAGTCCACCTCCTGTTGGGTTGCGTATTGATCAGGAGAGGAGCTGAGGATGTCGCCACACTAAATATTTACTGATCACACACAAATAGCCGCGACTTGAACGATTTTCTCCTGTGAGGAGAGCAGAGAGAGAAGGGTAAATCATTTTATTAGTGTGTATAAAGCAAAGAGCACACTCTGGCTTGGAGTGTTTTAAGATGTGTCTTCAGCTGGATGAAAAGAGTTAGGGAAATCGATATGGAGTGATTAGACGAACCAGTCGTGTCAAAGAGAGAGGCTGTGAATTTCATGGATTTGGTTATATCGGGAGGGGGAAAATATACCGAGAGATTAAAGGGAGGAACCCATTGTAGCAGAGCCAATGAAAAAATAATATCTAATCAGAGCCGGCAAAGGTAGGGACGGGATAAGACCCACATTTCTAAAGAATCACATCAGCTGGAGAGGGATCAGGGACACACAAGAAAGAGGCAAACGGGGGGAGAGCTGGAGAGTAGGAGCCTAGAAATGCTACAGAGCAAATCCAGGAGAGGCAGAGAAAAGTCGCCTCTGTGGAGCAAAGCTGAGATACCACGAAAATGGGGACAAAAGGCTCAGGAGCGAGGGAGAGGGCTTGGAGTAACCGGGCGCCTGCTTGGAGGTGAAGTTGAGGGGTCCCCAGCCCGTGTCCTCAGCAGGCAGAGAGGGCTCTGACAGCAGAAGCGAGGGCACATCCAGCTCCCACCCGAGGGGTTTCAATCCTTCTCCTACAAGTTTGTTCTCCCCTCTCCTTTCCGCCCCCCTCCCTCCCCACAAGCAAATGTGGTGAGTAAAATGGATTTTAGCGTTTAACCACCTCATTTTATCCACGTAATGACAAGGCTAGTAATATGTAATCTACAGATTACTGCCATTCGAGGGTGACCACAAGTGGCATAAAAAAAAATATAAAAAAAAAATCAGCATTTCTGCAAATGACAAAATTGTTAAAAACCAGCTCTTGATTTAAGTATTGAAGTTGGGGAGTTGCTGCTGCAGGATTTTGTCGGTCGTAGGGAGCAATTTAGCCGTGGCTCAGGTACAGCCCTGGAGTGTCTCGGCGGATTAAAGGAAACTTTGCTGGAGACAAGCAAATATCTGAGTGCCAAAGGGCAGAAAGCTGGGAGTAGGGCAGGGCTCTGCCAAGCGACGTTAAAATACGTTCTGTAGGGATGCTCGGGTTATTATTATTATTATTTTTGCCTCGAATCCGTGATGTTTGGCCCGTGTTCACGTGCTACCTTCCCTCCGCGTATTTTTCTTCAGCAGAAAATAGGATGCGACGGCAGAGAACTAAGTCAAAGGAGCGAGAGAAAGTTTGATCCGCACTTTAAATGATGCTGATTGCTGGGAGGAAGGAAAGGCATCTCAAGCTAGGAACCGAAGAGTAAAACTGATGTGAAAACAGCTTTTCACTTCTCCTCCAAGTGCTAATTTTGCTACTGTAAACAAACACTGAAGTTAGAAACAGCTGCAAATAGCCTGCCGGGCACCCAGGGCTCAGGGACCGGAGGGGGTTGACTTTTGTTCATCTCTCGGGCTGAATTTCCCCCAGCTTTGTTTTTTTTTTTTTTTTTTTTTCCTACCCCGAAATCAGGGGCTGATGCTGTTGGAGAAGGGACACAAAGTACGGGCATATTAAGAGCATTTCATGTGAGCCTATGGAGTGCAGGCAGCTCGGCTGGATCACTAATGCAACAGGAAACCTCGGGACAGACTCAGCCTAATTAACAGTTTTCCATAGCTGAAGCGATTTTTAAGAATCCCAGTGGATTAGCCCAATATGTTCAGGTGTGAGGCTACGAGGGCCTATAACTCCTTTCACTATAATCTTATAACCTCCTTACCTAATTCCTTAGATTGCAGATAGGAAGAGTCTGACCCTGGAGGTCGTAAAGAGCTGGGTTTCATTAACCCTTCCCTCCCCGGCGCCGCTCCGAGGTTAACTGCGCCGGGCTGTGTGCTCGGGGGAGCGAGGGAGGGCGGCCGGGAGAAAGGGATTTGCAAGAGGGGTCGATCCGACGGGAGGGCAAAGCTTAAAATGATTTCTGCTCCCTTCATTCCCTCCCTTCAGCCAAAGGAAAAATGGAAACAGGGAACTTTTCTCTTTCCCATGCATCCGGACGTGCATAAATGTACGGATGTTTGTGAGGCAATTCATCCCCTTTACACCATTTCACTATTGTTTAATATTTTTAAATTATTTTTTTCCCCAAACGTGAAGGAAATGAAACATTCTAGAACCCTCAGAAAAAAAAGCAAAGCAATCTCCATCTTTAGGACCAGCACCAATCTCTTGAGCTTCTTGTCCACAGTAGAGCTGTAATCTTTAAAGAAAAAAAATATCTAGAAAAGCTTCTCAGACTGTATTTGCCTGGGAACACACCTGGTTTATATTTTAATAGGTAGTTACATTGTATTGATTCAGGGTACATCATTGATGTTGAAAGTTAATAACTCTCAAATTATATCTATCTGCCTACATACATAATTGCATACACAGTATAACACTGGAGGAATTTGCATTTTGCAGCACATTCTTTGTTCTTAAATCTTTTAACACGTTGAATTGTTCCTTTGAAGAAAATGTTATTGAACCACATGTTTAAGGAAAAGATGCTTCTAAACTATATGTTTAAGCAATGAAATTGTTGAGTGAAATACAGATTTCTTTGTATCTCACACAAACCTTGCCACACGCCAATCTTAACCTACACATCGAACTGCCTTTTTTGTTTTTTTTTTTTTTCCCTCCCAGTTAGAAGGCAGAAATATGCGAACTGCTGAGAGAGGTGGGTACTTTTTGGTAAGTATGTTTAGATATGATCTTCAGATACATTTATTGTACTTTCAAATTCTTGGGATACTAATTGAGCTAGCAAACAATATCCCAGCTGAATGTCTCAGCTTCTTCCCTATTTAACAGGCTTTAATATAGAAGTATATTGTAGCCATCCCTCTGCTAAACAATGTAGCTGAGGAGTCAGCAAAAAATGAAAAAAACATGTTAAAACCAAATTATAATTGCTGCCTTATATCTGACTCTTCTTCCTTTCTGCAGTCCTAATGAACTCTTTAAAGTTTTATTTATTTATTTATTTTATTTCTGAGTGACAGATCAAAAATAATTAGCAGAATCAGAAGCAGCCGGGAAGCTTGAAATAATGTGTCTAAATATTTCATATTGCTACTTATAATACCAGCCCTTCAGTTGGAAAAAGGAACCATTCCCTATTTATTCTGTGATGGTTTATAAATACAGAAGGATAGATTCTTTTTTTTTTTCCCAGGGCCTGCCTCAGCGATGCCATAAATAGAGATTGAGCTATCAGGAGGGAAAAAAAAAAGAGAAAGAATAAAATAAAAGCAAAACCCTGGGTAGGAATAGAGACAGACAGATAAATGTATAACTGCATCTGAACAATGTTACGTAGTACATTAGGAGTTGGCAAAAAAAAAAATTAAATCTATCGCATATTTATAACCTCATAATTAAAATACATTCTTATCTCTCTCCTCTGAAAGGTTGCAGCTTTCTTGGAAGTATTTTGAGTGCATATTTTAAACTCCATGTCTTGAATTGAATTAAGATGAGCTGTTTTGCCCAAGAGTAAAAGCCTTGTTTACAATTTAATGTTTAACTTCCAGCTGCCTACCCATTGCCATATCATTTTCTTTAGATTTCACCTCCTTACATTTGCAGACTTAATTTAAAACGATGTTAGCTTATATCAAATCCTAATTTCTTATCATAAGAAATGAGTCAGTGTAATCCAAAACAGTCCCCCTGGTCTGATCGAGGTAAATTGGATGAGAATCTTTCACATTCAAAGGGTTAAAGCTAAAGTGAAAACTTTAAAGCAAAAAGATACCAGCAAACAGTGAAAAATGGTACATCTGCTCTCTCTTGACAAGCTTGCATTATATCACATGTAAGGAAGCCCAAATTTTTGAATCTAAGACCAGTTTTAGTTTTTAATAGGAAATAATTACATGGAACTTTATTTCCAGAGAGAATGTCCCTTCCAGCTACAGTGTTTTGCTTTGATCTAAGTATTAACTGGTAATAAAATAACCATATTTTGGATCCTAAGCATATTGATGCTTAGAGGAATGTTATGCTTTCAATCAAATTTTAACTTTAGATTATCCGAAGGTATTCATCCTTCTTTTGTCAGAAACCAATTTGCTCTCTTACTCCTACAGCTACTCACATGTGGTTTGGTACACTTTGTTATTTTATGGTGGAATTTGCACTATCGAGGTGGAAAAACTTTTAGGTGGAATGAGATCATGTTCCAGCCTGGCAGTTTGGGCTGTTTCTCATCCAGGTCCCCAGCCCAGCCCTTCCTTACACTTGTTGTGCACCACCACCATCGCTCACCTCCGAGGGCGACCACCGCGTCAGGGTTTTGTTTTAAATATTCAGATTTTTTTATTTATTTAATTTTTTTTTTTTTTAACCTGGAGAATCAATCATTTGGACCCATCCTGAACAATTAACCTCCCCTTTATATTACAGCCCCAAGTGCAGTACTTCATAAAGACATGAAAAGGACATCCCAGACAGCAGGACCCGAGCCCAGGCTTGTCACAGAGTATAAAAGGAGAGAGAAGGGGAGTTTTTATCTCTTTGCCCCTCCAATTCTTAATAGTTCTAAGTTTCAGTGTGACAATAAAACAGTTTTGATAACATAGCTCATGGGTTTCTTTGCCACATAAAGTTTTCTTAATAATAAAAAAGAAGAAACTTTATCCCTGCTAAATTAAAATAGGGCAGATGTTGGATATGGTTCATATTAGCCAGCCTTTCACCCCTTTGCCCCTGGCACTAAAGTTCTGACTTTTTCTTTCTACTATGTCTGTTTCTAACTGAAAGGTATTATTCCTGCCCTGGCTCTCTTCTTCTATTTATTTTTTCAGTGTCTAAAATTAAACCTATTCATTTAGTAATATACATTCTATTTCACATTGCTAAACCTGGCCAGAGAGGGGAAACGTTTTCCAAAAAAGTGATGCACCACTGACCTTAAAAGAAAACATGAAGCAGGGAAAGCTGTTCTTAAAAGGTTTATTTCTGGAGAATTTTGTAGCTCTGTTGACATTATAGGGATAATGGCTGTATTGCAATGGGCTTTCAAGGCCCAAGAGGTTTATGTTGTCTCCTGACCATAAGTCTAATAAAATTTTAAAGGTGTACAAAGTCTCATCACTTTAGATATTTAAAACTGGTTCGAAAAATCTCTTGGGAAATGTACATTATGCTGGATAGCCCCACTGAGAAAGCAGGGGATAGACAAAAAAAAAAAACAACAACCCGGAGTCCAAACCCAAATAAACCCCCTCAGTTTTTTTCATGCTAGCTCTATGAAAATCCTGGCTATTAAACTCCCAAGGATAGCACAGCTCTTTTCTCCAGGGCTGTGCAGATAGAATTTATTGTCCATTTGGAATGATCAAGTTTAGGCTAATAAAAGGCCCTCTGTAAGCAGAAATGCCCAAGTTGATGTTTGGCAGAGGTTTCAATGGTGGAGTTTATACAGGACGGGGGCTCTGCACTATTTGAAATTACCCCTATCCCAGCAGCTGAAGATGATCTGACACACAAGTAAACGTTAGCAGGCAGTGACTGAAGGTTAATCACCGTTGCTTTCTGAGCTGGGTGCTTGAAAGCAGGAAAAAGTGAAAGCTGCTCTCTCTAGCCCTTCCCTATGCTAAGGTGCTGCTAACTTTTATGATTTTTTTTCCCCCTTCCTCTTTTGCTATCTGTCTTTGTGCCTGAGGGCCAGTGAAAGAACACTGCAGATTCTAGATTGCTTTCAGAGTTTCCCTTTGCTGATGATGGATTACCATGTCAATTTAAACGGCATAGGATTAATTTGTTTCAATGATTTCTCTTTAGGCTGAATGCCAGTCTTTTTTTTTCTATCTCTCTCCTTGCTCTTCAGAAAAAATAATAACAATAATAATAATAAATCCTTAAACCCCCCAAACACTTTTGAGATCCCATGTTAAAAAGACAATAATAGAAATAGACAAGTTAGGTGTAATGTTGCAACACAGTTGTAGGTTTGAGTGTTTTTATCTCGTTCTGAGGGGCTGCAGCATACAGTCAGTCACATTAAAATGAAATTGGATCCAACGTTTATTCAATAAATACTTGTCTTGTAGGTAATCCAGAACAGAGTGCTTTTGACACATAAGGACTTAATTTGTCTTGGATAACAAGTTATTAATATGGCACATTTAAACTTGCCACCTACAATAAGGTCATTTAGATCTATAATACGACTCATGAGAGAACTTCATAAAGCCAGGAAAAAAGTTTGAAACTGCCTCAGAGGCGCGGAGCAGACGCACGGCTCACGGTTTGCTCTTTTCAGAGGAAAGTTCAGAGCAAGTAGGAGCCACCCAAACCCAAATGGTGTGCATCTGCTCCTCTTTGAAAGGCAAACGTAAATGGAGTAAGGAGGGGAGGAAAGAAAAAAAAAAAAGGAACCCAAACACACATTTTTGAATGAGTAAGCTTTAAAGCTGTGCTGCGTCTGCTCGCAAACTCATCGCAGCTTTGGAAGTGAAAAAACAACATTTGGTTCAGAGTGGAAATTCGCCTGCATTTGCACCTTACCTCTTCCATGTGCTTCGCAATTTACTCGCTTTTAATAATAAGTGAGGAAGTTGGAACATAATCCACCCATAAATGTTATTGCTGTAATTTGACTGCTCTGTGTTTGTTCATGCATTAGTTGTAGATGTAAAGCGAGGTGGGGATGGACGGTGGGGATCCCCGCGCAGCACGAACAAACAGAGGTGTTTGGGATTTCAACACCCAAACATCCTGCAATTGTTTTCACTTGTGGGATGTTTAGTTTCAGACCTGTCCTAACCCAGTGGTGCCTGCAAGAGGTGCATCAGGAGGGGAATATTGTGGGAATGCTGCTCGGGATGTGTTCGGTGACTGGCGATTCGGTCTCCACACTGTGTCCCTGAGCTTTATTATTCTGCTTTTCTGTACTAAGCTCTTGGTTGCTCTTGCCCTGGCAGATTCTGTCTCTTTAAGTAGCTAAATCTCATTTTTAAGCTATTCCTGGGAAAAGGATGTTACACATGAGTAGAAAAATGCAGGCAAGAAAGGCTAATTGAATGAAAAGAGAGAATTAGGTTAAAAATAGAGTACAATCTAGTATCACATTTTCACTAGTGTAACCTGAAATGAAGGTGTCTCCAAGTCCCCAGTGATGCCAGAGTGTTTAGATGTTGGGCACAGATGGAGACACCTATTGAAATGTGTCTGAAGAAGATTAATAGGACTTGTCAGTGTTGGGAAAGCACTGCTTTGCTGTAAATTTCTACTAGCACAAGATGAATTACCGATGAATGCTCAGTTATCAACCCCATCACTATCATTGGACACTAAATCAAATTGAGCAGTTATCTACAATCAGAAAATTTCTTTTAAAGGTAGGCATACACCTTTAGGCTTAAACTCTTTAATAAGACAATATCCTCGATGGTATGTGTGTGTTCACGAAGGGATATGATTTAAAGTTTCCATACAAAAAGCTTCTGTTCAGAAATGAACTCCAAGTTCAGTGTGAAATCAGGGTTGTCAAACAATAGGAGATACTCATAAATGCTGGTTATATAATACAGAATTCTGCTGGGGGCCTGATCCAAAATGGATTTTCATGCGTGTCATTAGATTTTGGATCCGTCCCTATTTATGAGAGTTTTTAAAAAAATCTCTGCTTTCCCCGTATTTATGGTGATGATAAACTCCCCCCTTCTCTCTGCCTTTAAGACTGAGCATCCAAATCATACATTAATGCAAAATAGCCATCATGACTCAGGATATATACATAATAATAATACCACCCCCCAACATATTTAGGAAATTACAGCTTAATATAATGAACTAAGTGATGAAAGAGTCAATGAATAATATTTTAACTGAGACTATTTCTTTCTCTCCTTTATGAAAGGGGAAACTGTCACAAGCAAAACTACCACAAGCATTTACCAGCCTACTCCTGAAGAATATTACCTGCATTTACCATGTGATGCTGCTGAGGACAATGATATTAAATAGGCATTATGTCCTTTTAGTTTCTAGGATTTCTTTCTCTCTCACCCAGGCACTGCATACTTTATCCAAGGAGATTTATCATGGTGTGTTTTACAAAGTCAGTTTTTCCCTTTTATTAGAGACAAGGGCAGTCATTTGTGTTTAGGGAGGGAGACAGGTACAGAGCCTTTATCTGATCGGCATCCCCAGCCACCACCACCTTCGTAATCGATGGCAGATTCCCACTCTGGAGGATCTGGCCCTGTCTGGGTTACTCCTTAGCCAAGGAATGTATCCTTCCCTTCATCTCCATGTATCTCACCTGTGATGTATGCTGCTTTTTGAGAAGGGAATAATATGCTATTTACCACACAGCCCAGTTTCAAAGCCTTTGTGTGTTTCTCATCTCCAGCCAAAGCTTATTATTTACCACCTTAAAGATTTACCAGGATAAGGGATAGCAGAAGTTATTTTCTTCGTTTTTACACCCTAATTTTCACGCAGCAAATGCCCTGCATTAGGACCAGATTCCCCTCAGATGGAAGTTATTAACTTTAGGCAGAATGGGACCGATTTCAGGCAGCCTCAGCCCGTGCCCTTCCAACGCAGTTGCTTTGCAGCATCCCCGTGTTTATTTTTTTTCTTTGGAGGGCATGATTCTTTAAACATATTTGTTTTACACAGAGCAGCAGTTGAATCCTAACTTTTTGTTCCCCCCCACAAACACGTAAAGAGAATATTAATAGGGAATATTAACAGAGGTGAGTGCAGCATGATGCTAGTTAGGTTGTGGTAGCTGAGAAATATGAACTAGAGAACATAATCCATAAACTCCATTTGGTTACTATAATACTCCAATCTGTATTTATTACAACCCCACTCTGATGCTTATACAACTGCAATTGCTAGATTTATACACTCTAATGGTTTCACAATAGGAAAAACCTGTGTCTTTATCTTTCTTTTCCTGTCCAAAATAACCCCTTCCACATATACTTCAGGCTTCTCCGGACCTTGTCTGGGTTTAATCACAGGCTTTGGGACAAAATGTGCATTATTAAGAAGTATAAATATTTTCAGAAGCAATCAAAGGGTTGAAAGATTGATTCGGCATGTAGATTGGATTTAATTCGAAGCAGCTTTGTTCTAATGAGGACTACTGGGATACAAAGACGGCAGCCGCTTATGGCCACCAGTTGGGAACTTCGACTCGCTGCAGCAACCTGTCAAGAATTCCAAGAAACTGCCAGGTATTGAACAGAGAACTGGTGGGGAAGAGGCTGGTCTATTGTTTGCAGCCTCCTTCTGAGGCTGGTTAAGATTTCGTAAATCCCTATTTTACCAAAATGACATTGAGCTTCTTGCTGCCCACAGGGCCAAATCCTGCAGTCCCTCCCTTGGGAAAAACCCCCTATGGACTTTGTGGGTGGCTTTGCCTTGAGGGAAAGGTGGCAAAGCTTGGCTGAGCCTCAACTCCAGCTAGTTTGGGAGCTGTGCAGCAGTTTGTCCTGCTCCCAGACCTGGTTGCTTTCGCAGTGACTTGTTCCGTTCACTTTTGCTATCTGCGCTTCCAGATGTGGTGGGACCTTTTTGTGTAGGGAGGTGTTTATCCCTAGGGAGAATCACAGCTCTGGGAGGGCTTGGAAGCTCCTGTCCTTGTTGGGTGACCCAGCAGAACTGCTGGACCCGTCCTGTTTCCCGCCTGCAACATCCAACAAAACATTCATGGGATGATGCTGAACCAGAGGGGACCCTTGGCTGCTTTCCCCTCAGAGTTTAAAAACCCCAACAGTAAAATGTGAGTGTGGGCTGTGGGGGGTGTCACGTCACAGGTACTCGGTTTCCTAAACACCGAGTGTACAGTCGGAATCACAGGATATACAGGATCAAACATGGACCAGTTTCTCTCTCCCCTTAGCCCCCCCTTGCCTACTTTTGTCCATAAAAGCAATAGAAAGAGAGAAGGCTTGAATTTTCTGAACTGTTTCACCCATCCACAGCTGGAATTCCAAAGCGAAATGAAAATGCCTTTAAAATCAACCCTACATGGGAGCCTGAGAGAACAAGTTTTCCTTTGTTGTAGGGTATAGTATTATTTGCTGTAGGTTTTTGATATACATTCTAAATTAGGCCTGCAAAGGAATGCTTCATCTTTAATTCATCACTCTCAGCTGAAAGAGATTAGCAATGTCTAGCACGCACCCTTCGTATGGTGCTGACCTCATCAAGTATGGCCTGAAATTAATTAGCCTCATTCATTCCAAATGGAAAAGGATAATGGAGCTGCATTTTAGAGATGACCATCACAAATTGTATGCAGCATATTTAAAATCTCTCCCCCGCCTCGCTCCCCTCCCCATTTAAAAAAAAAAAAACTATGTAGATTAAAATTCTTTCCAGAACTTGCAATATGTTGGAGTTATCGAGGCATTAGGAGCTGAAACCATTCCGTTTTTATTTGTGGAACTGGGAGCCACATTTTGTATGTGTGGCTGTAAAAGCAGCAAGCCTGTCTTAATGGCAGAACACCTGGAATTAATTTGATATTTCCAGGTGCTCTGGCAAACTGGGACATCAAGCACTTGATGTTTAAACATTCTTCCACTGGCTTGCTTAAATCAATATGAAAGTGGTGTCCCTTTGTCATTCATACATGCAAAGTGCTAGCACAAACTCCAGCTTGGCTTCAGAGTCCTACATCACTCATAATCTAATTAGAAATCAGAGCAGAGCTGAAGCAGCATTCTTTGTGGATTCTTGGGCAGCAAATAGGGATACTTGTCTTTTGTTTCCCTCCTCGATTGCATCGTTCACAAGCTTTCACACCACATCTCTAAAGGTGGTTAGGTGCCTCAAGATGTTGACAGGCATGAAGGACAAGATTATTTAGGTGCCTAACCCGGGTGATTTCAAATGGAATTAAGCAACTGGATGTTACTGGGTTGAGGGGAGCGGGGGGGGGGATGGTGGTGGTGTGGGGATGGGGAAGGAAAAAAAAAAAAGCTGCCAGTGCATATTAAAGGCTCTAATTTGTTGTCCTAAACTCTAGCAATGTGGGCAATGTTTTTCCAGGGTAGAATTGCTGCAGGGTACATTTGCTGGAGCCTGTTAATTTTCCCCGAGGTCAGTGGGTGCCAGGTGCTGGGCAGCGCAGCCTCTCCTGGCCGGGTGCGGTGGTCGCGTGTGCTCCGGCTGCTTCCCAAGAGACAGGGACAGCCATGAAGAACGTGGCATTTCCCACAGGAATTTGGAAGATGCCCATGTCTAAGACAATGGTGAGGATTGGGCCAAAATCCAGATCCAGCCTTGATTCCTTCATCCAAGTAACCCTCTGTTGACCCACGAGTGCTGATGGATCGCAGCGACATGGAGCTTCCTCTCCTCATTGCCCTGCACCAGATCACCAGGAGGACCTGAGAGTACTGTGAGTAAGAGATACATTTTTTTCTCACACCAAACAATTCATTGCAAGACTTCAGGTTTTGGAATTACAAGGTCAAAATGGCTCGTATCTGCAGTGCTGGGGCTTGGGGAACATTCCTGCAGTTCTTATACCCAGGGCTGAAAACAGAGGGAAAACATTTTGTAATATGTGCTATAATCACCTCATACCCAGAAAAATGGAGAATTAATTATTTCTCTTTTAACACAAACAAACATTTATCTTCCAAATACTCCATTCATTAAGAACTGCTGTTGAATCCAAGATTGAACCTATTGTTATTAATCCTAAATGAATTCAAGTTTGTCTACCATGAACAAAGCTGCTCACCATCTGATAATCCAAATTTGCTCAGGAAAAAAGAATGAGCAAATGTTAGAAGCAGCAGGTGAAATCATACCATAGATATTAAGCCTTCTTTCAGGGGAAGCACAGGATAGATTAAATTGTTATGTTAGGCCATGTTGTGAGTCCACGTCAATTTTGTCTGAGATCTTATCTTAGCTCAGAACTGTTTCCTCCTAAATTAAACTAAATGTTGAAGACATGAGAAGCATATTGACCCAAAGATTCAAAACTTTGGATTCAGCAGACTTCTGATCTCTTGTCTGCAGAGTATCAAGTTGTAAAGCTGTGGAATATTAAATAATCATGATTATCTTCAACTTGCCTAAGTTCATCTGTCATACTGGGACACTGGCACAGATTTTCCTTGCTGGTTTTTTTTCAGAACCAAGCATTGATTTTGCCTGCAAGCTGGTATCATTTGCCACTGACTTTATAGACTGTGGTCCTGTACTAATATTAAGTCTCCTGCACCAACTGTGGGCAGTAATTCTATCTTTGATGCTTCTAACTTTCTTTTTCAAGCACCATTGTCCAATAAAGCAGCAAACAAAAATCATACAATCAAAACAACCAAATTATGCTGGTACTTCGATCATCTGTTATCAGGCACAGGCAGTTCTTGAGATTCAGAAATGCAGTGTAATTCACCTGAGACAAGAAATCAAATTTAAAAAAGAGCTGAACAGACATTTTTAGGAATAAGTAAATGTCTAAATAAACCAGCTTTTTAGTTCCACCTTTTCTATGTTAGAACAAATCAATATTGTCTGCACTTGGAAATGAGTTTCAACTGTCATAATTAAATATCACCCTGCTTCTTGCAGCACATCCAGACAAGGAGTTTTACTCCTGACACAAGAGTTTCCTCAAGTAGGGACAACTTGCTAACTTATTACAGCAATGATTTAAGCTCCACATGGTTCCATCATATTTTAGAAAACAAATCTCTACCAAAACACATAGCATACGATTCATCCCTGGAGTCAGAGCATTGAAGAGATGGAGTAATGGAAGAAGTAATATGTTTTAATGCTTTTAAAATACAAACATAATGATGATACATTAAATAATGTGATCTACCCAGCCGGACTTCTAATTATCTACATGCAAAACCTCACGTTCATTCATCGCTTCATTCTCTTCAGCCGCAATGTTGGTTTTTGGTAGACACTAACACTGAGCCATAAGTTTGTACGGGAAGGAAAACAAGGACAGTGCAAGGCTGTATATTAGCTTAGACAAGTAGGATGTCATTGCCAGCCTGAATTTGTTGATGACACCAGGCATTAAGCAAATAAATCTCGAGCCACTGAAGCACGAGTTTGCTGGCTTTAGGTAATGACATCCAGGGGGTGAGGCAGTGGATTGACAGCAGCAAGTACCGATGGGCTAATAATGGCCACTTAGCCCTGACCACAAAATTATGAGTCAAAATGGAGATTCACCTCTCCCCTGAAAAGAAAGGTTTTGTTTTTCCTAATTCCAGTCTCATTTCAAATGTTCAAGAGTCTGGGCTTGATCTTCTTTGGGGATGGGGAAGGATTTTTGTCTATGAGGAATCGAGCTCATGGAGTCACTTGGTCAATTCCCGTTTGAACCAAGCAAAGACCTTGGAGATGTTCAATGGTACAAAAAGGTATCAGCTCTCAATCTGGGGACTGTGAGAGAGCCCGGGCCTTTCTGTGGGCTGTGGTTTGTTTCCATTTGTACTATTTCACCTAAATCCCTGGATGTTGCAGGTCTACACACACGTGGTGACCTCACTTGCTGAAAACAGAAGTGTGACCAGTAGCCATCATAGTTCTTTGTTCCAGTTAAACTATTTAGCTCCCCTTCTGCAATGTTTTCTTGCCATACATCCTAATTCTACCATCCCTGTCCCCTAATAACGACATAAATGAGTACTCTAGAAGTGTAATTATGGCAACAGTTCTTTTACGGCAAATACTGGAAGCCTGTAACCTGTAATCCACTTTTTCTGATAGTCTCCTATTCTAACACTAGACATGTTATTTCAAAATGTCTAGGACCTGAAAGCTAAATTTATAGTGATAGATAATAGCAATGGAAACCAAGCCTCCTTCTTAGCTCAGGCTTTAGAGCTGTTCTTTATCTCTTGGCCGATTGTTGCCTTGTTCACCTAGAAATATCACACCCTCCACTCCCACAGGGATTCAATATCAGAGTTAAACACAAGGAAGCAAAATACATCCCCATTTGTTTATTTTAAGGTAAGAATCTATGAAAACTCAAGACATACTAACATGCAATGTCTTTTTTTGAATTATTCCATGGCAAATTCCGGGGCAATTATTGCTTCTCCACAGTGAATCTGCCATATTTCTGATAACACGAGCTACCCTTCTTTCCTAGGGATGAACCATCACAAGATTGTGATTGGAAAGTGTGGAGACCAAGCACTCAGGGAGATGCCTGATGGCAGCTGGTTCCCTGGCCCTGGGCAGTGGGTCAGCTCTTGGTCATGGCACAAGCCACCAGAGGCCAGAGAAACTTCATGGGGACTGCTTCTGTCTTGGCCACTCCTCATCAGTGCTTAGAGCTGCATGAAGCCCTGAGAACCAAGGCAGCACGAGGGATTTTCTCCTCTCATGGTCTACACCTGAAGCACAGCACAAAGTTCCACCCTTTGCCTCTGCAGGTAGGAGCTCAATCTAATTTACAGGCTTAGTTTTAGTGAGAAGCAAGGCAATAGTGTTAAAATAACTCAGGCAAATGGTTGCCCTCTTCTAGAACTGACATATTTTTTGTCATTTTCTCTCTATTTTCTGGATGAAGCAGCCAGACTGAGGAGGGCATGCTGGCACACACCCCACTTGATAGCTGAAAAGAACAAACTGACAAACATTTTTAATATTCTGCAGCTTATCAACACCCCAGTGAAAAAAGGGCAACCGATATTTTCCACTGGTTATTCATAGATCTACGTGGATGTGCTGACAAACTACCATTTAATCTAGAGACTGGACAGAAATAAATCACCAGATCAAATACAATATTCCTAGTGAAATATTCCTTTATGGAACGTGTTCTTGCCCCAAACCCCTCCTGGAATAGGCACAGCAATGCTCCCTGAGACCTGGCAGCCCTTCTAAGTGAGCATATGGTCTGCTCAGCTCTCGCAGTACTGGTGCAGGGTGAGCAAACACACTGTACTGTCAGAGCAAACAGGGGGCTCTTTAATAGCATGGAATTCTGTGCCTGCTTCAAACTCCATCACTACTCCAGAAATGGATTTCCTTTCTCTGCTGGAGCGTGCATGGTTCGCAGGAAGGGCAGGGAAAAAAGTGAGAGAGTCCCCTTGGATGGTGTCTGTGACCATCTCCCATAAAGCTGGTAATGCTGTGGAAGGGTCTTGGCGTGTCAGAAGTTGCATTTTCTGGTGATGCTACATTGCCTTCTCCATTCTTTTGAGATGTCCCCTGATGCACTGTAACTTGCACAGTAATTGGAATTTAGAAAGAAGGACCTGAAGGTAAAAATCTCGACGTTAATCAAGGCTGGCAAAGGGCAGAACATTAGCTGCAGTAATTGTTTTTCTGAGGGAGCCAACAAAGCTGGGCTAGTCTGCGCTAGCAAACAGATCCGGTCCTGCCTCTGTGCTCCTCACACGGGCAGAGCACTGCCCTGAAATCACTGCAGCAGGGATCGGGCCAGGAATGAGCAGCTAAGTTGCAAAGCAAATTAATTCCTGCCAAAAAAGTTCAGCTATGCTCAGAAGTATGCAAAGTGTCTGATTTGAGAAGTGTCAAGTAGCATTTGTGACCAATTATCCAAGATGAAGGGGGCAGAGCTATGTTTACATGTACTAATCTTCAGCCAAAGTTTGAAAACTCCAATTCATGGACACGCATCAAATTTCCTTTCCAGGCTTGGCATTTGCCTGTACGCACGCATGCACATTGCTCGGGGATGACAGGAAAACATGATTATGACTTGCAAATAATACAAATAAAAAAAAAAAGAGAAAGCAAGAAGAGCTGCCATGCAGCAGCAGCGTGGTAATTAAACCTATACCGTGATATGCAAAAGAATCATGGACCAGTGTATGAGTAAAATAGCTTTATCAGCTGTGCTGAAATATGATGTGTGGTGTGTCTGTATTGTTATTTTTCCACAACCTGTGAAGCCCTGGGAAATGATGTACACAAAAGAACAAGAAGTAAAAGCTGCCTCTGCCATCTTCTGTTTAATTAACATAGGTATACCAATTTAATGCAATTAATCAAGATAGGAGGGATTAAACAGTAACTCACAGCTGACAACGGCAGTGTTAGCATTGCTGTGGCGTAAGAAGGGCTGCAAAATGAGAGTGGTGGCTGGGAGAATTGTGAGGAAGAACAAGCTGGCTGCAGTTTTGGGAGGTTTATGCAGATGTATTGAAATTTAGGGGCAGCTGATTTTTCATGTGGCCAAGTGTTTATCTGCCCCTGCCCTTTCCTTTACCCTCTCAGACCTTCCAGGGTAATCCCCAGAGTGGCAACAACTTTTAAAGCGATTCCTCTTTCTTCTAACAGATTCCTGATGCTAAAGGTCTGACCTTAAAATGAGCAGTGCATAGGGCAAGAGTGGGTACTCCAGTGAGCTTCTGGCCTTCAACCCTTCCAAACACAGCTATTTTGGTAACCAGAACAGTGTATTCATGATGGGTGAGGGAACAGAGCCTTCCAGTGCAGGACTTCTCAGCACATTAACTCTATCAGTGCTGGAACCCTATACAAGTTTCCTGTGTCTGTTTAAGACCAGAAATGCAGATTTGCAGAAGTCTGCAGCATTCTGTAACTTCATGGTTGTGATTTAGTGCCTGCTCAGCCTAAAACCTGGACTGAATCCTGTGGATTTCCATGTGGATCTGGGAAAACTGTGATCACATGCTGCTGAGAGTAGCTCAGACTTGGATTTCTTGTTGGCAGGAGAGGCACAGCCTGGATTGCTACAATGCAACTGTCCTCATTAATGTTCTTCAAGCCCTGATCTACTGGGACCGCCATGGTTGGGTCAGAAGATGGCTGAGTTTTCCAGGCTCATTCTCTTGTCTTCAGAATGTTAAATTGGGTGATAATGAGTAGTAACTGTGTCCTTTTTTTTATGGTGAAGTTGACACTTCCCTTCTAGTAAACAGACACAGAGATGACCCTCCTCATTTCGCACAGGTCACCAAACAGCCCCGGGATGGTCGGGGTTATTGGCCATTTACCAAACTCTGTTTGACTTGGGTTCATGGGTGAGAGATGAAAGGCTCTATATTGCATTACCAATCCCTGGGGCCAGCCAGTCTCCCTAAAGAAGCATTTCATTTTGCGAGGCAACTGCTGGCCCATGGGAATCGGAGACTTGGGAAAAAGAGGACACAGTTTCAATTGCAAACGCTTCCTCAGGGCAAATGTCTTAAAGCCACACAGAAACTCACTGCTTCAGTGTCACAGTAGTTGCTCCAGGACACTTAATGACCAGAAGATTTTCCCCCTTTAATTAATCTCCCCTTTTTCCCAACAAAACATCCGTTAGGTTGCTTGTGGTGTTTCTGCCTCTGCCCTGCTCCTTTGTCCATCTCCTTGGGGCAAGACCAGTGCAGCAGTTGTGAACTGTTGCCTTTTCCAAGAGCTTCAAATTTGAAACGGATGAAACAAGGAGCCCTGATACCACACTTAGAGGCGTTTGGCTCTTGGGAGGAGGAAAGAGTACTCCTGAAGTCTCCAAATATTTTCCTTACCCTAAGCAAAGACGCTGACTGATTTTCTTGGCTGTACTGGAGTGGTCATTGCTATTGGGGTAGTCCAAGTGCTCCCTTTTTGCAGATGGTGGGTGCAGTGCTTGATGGCTACAGGAAGAAGAATATCTGGTTCTGACCAAGAATTCAACCCAGACTTGTCCTGAATTTCCTATAATCTGAAAATCCAGTGCTGTTTTAAATTCATTATCACAGATTAAAACCCTCTTTCAGTGTCCTCCCTTGCTCTTTGTGATGTGAGTCATGAGACATTCAGAAGTTGCATTTGTTGGTTGATAGTTTTACATCATGGCTGTAATAGTGCATCTGCCAAGTCAGAAGGTTTTTTTCTGTGTTTGTTTATTTGTTTACCACTCCATTTCCAGCAAGTTCTTGTTACCCACCTCTTGCTGACAACAGGGGAAGAGGTATAAGTCAGCTCAGAAAATGAACGACTGGAAGGTAAGAGAAAAGAATAGTAAATGCAGGCCATTCATGTAACAGGATCCAATTCATTTTTATGCCAGGGAGATTTTTTAAATGGGACTTCTCCCAGTGGAGAGCTCACAATGCTCAAGGCCTGTTTCACTATAAAGACAATACATAATTATTCAGGGCTTATTATTATTTTTTATCACTCCTTTTCCAGTTGCAGGGAGTGAGGGCAGAGAGGAGATCAGGACCCAGTTTATTGCTGTGCAGACTGTGCAGCACATGGGGCTGGAGGACCCTGTGGAGGCAGGTAAATGTACCCAGACTGAAGGTTCAGGTGACAGGTCTGAGATGGGAGAAGCCATCAACAGCAAAAATAGGGACTCAGCCTCCTGAGTGTCTCAGTTCTGGGCTCCTGCTGCTTGTTGCTTTCAGCATCTTTTCTTTTCACTCTTATTTTGAATCACCGAAATGATGAATTGAAAAAATGCCATGTCATTTGAAGCACTCTTTATTGTATTTATAGGAAACAGATTATCTGTTCTCTCAGGATAGTGGAAACTGAGTTTGATGAACTCATCTGGAGAAAATGCAGATTGGGTGTGACAGAGAAGCTTGTGTTTTATACATCAGTGACATCTTAATTTCTGGTTTTGGTATGACAGGCTCAGTGATACTGAACCATCCCGGCTCCTGCTTTCAGGCTGGGGTCATAAGTTGGACTTGGAAGAGGAAACTTCCATGCAGAGATGTGCCTGCAGTCTGAAGACTGTGCCAGGATAAGAGAAAATGTGTTTAATTTGGGGTTTATACAATATGCAAAGTCCATACAAAGTCTGTTGTTCATCCCAGCCTAGTGAAACTGCATTTCACCACTACTTGTTCAACCCAGTAAAGCATACCTGGGTACCACAGCAACACGTGCTCTATTTATATATTAAAATTATTTTGCCAGGCCAGCCCTTTAGGGCTTAGCATTTCATTCATAAAGGATTCTATAACACATGCCCAGTTGTGCTTTCTCTCTACTTCCCGGTGATTTAGGTGATTTTCTTTAGCCAATTTATATTTTAATTAGTTGTAACACTTCTTTACTTTCTAATTTGAACAACTGAGGCTTTAAAAAAAATAAAAGCTAAAAAACAACACTCAAAGTCTGAATGGATACTCATTATAATTTTCTCTAATGCTTGCAGGTTTTGGGTTATCTTAGGTGACTTTTGCATGTTGAATACTCTGTGTTAGTTCTGCTCAGACAGAAGGCAGTGACAGTGGATCATGTGTTAAGAGGTTTCTTTACAGATGAAAACTACAGAGTGTCTTAAAGTCCAGTAACTACTCAAGACCAGCAACTTAACACATCCCTCTGTGCTCCTACCACTGCTTTGAACCAATTTATTCATCCATTTGGGCTTTAAGTACTCGGATGCATTCCTTCTTGCTGCAGCAGCAGGGGTACAGGAAGGGGTGCTTGAAACCACGCAGTCATTTCCACCCTGGATTTCATGAGGAGTTATTCTTGTCTCAGAGATGACGCATTCAAATATCCCTCTATGGATTCCAGGTGAGTTAGTCACATTTAGATGCTTCCAAGTAATACACAGAAAGGTGCTGAGAAAATGATGAGTCTCTGCCTAGTCTCAAAAAACAAAAAAAAGCTCAGAAAAAGTAGATCTGAGCAAATTACATGTACTAGCCCTCAAAATTTTCTAAGAAGACCTAAGGGGCCAAAGGGCTTTTACCTTAAAAACAGTAGGGATGCACAGTATTTACTTTACTGACTGACATATCAGCTGCTCTCTGTCCCCAGAAACAGTTCAGGAAATAACTGGAAGTATCTGAAGACATAAAAAGGATAATTAAGTTTCATTGTGGAAATAAGAGGGTAATCTGTCCAGACAAATCTGGGACCTAGCACTGAAAGCTGTAGCATCTGAATATAAAAAATGAGTAATTTTGAATAAAGATGTCTATCAGGACTGTAAATCCAGAGAGTAAAAAAGTAGCTTTGCTTAATAGACCATCTCTCTCTCCATCTCCCTCTAACTCATTTTCTTATTCTCTTTCTTCCTTTTGTGTTATTGCAAAAAAATGCGTGCAAAATCTGATATTGAGAATGCTTTAGCTTCATTTCAATCTTCTATTCTCAAAATGTTTTGTTCCACTGGGAAGATTCCCCCAGGGAGATAACCTCAGCCATACTGCACGAGGCTCGTGAGGTGACTTATTTGCAGAGGAGCAACTGCATTTTGAGGTGGCTCTGAGGCAGCCAGGTTCCCCTGCTCTTCTGAGGCTCTTAAAGATGTTTGTGAGCTGGCATGAGAAACCACCTGGGACCCAGAGCAGACCACAAGTGCTTAGGACAGTGTTTTCTTTTTTGCTGAGCAGAATTGCAGCACTATAAACAAATGTGAGTTTTGCCTCATTCTTAGATCCTGTGAGTTATGAAAGCCCACTCCAGATGTAATGAATGTATAGATCATTTTGACCAGATCATAATCTATTAGGAAATAATGCTCTCTGAAAATGTATAGGTGAAATAAAGAACAACTTGCTACTATTGCTGTGTTGGTATCAAGGATTACTGAGGAGGCCAACACAATCCTGAGGCTTTGTGCTACAGACATTTAAATACAATGCAGAATTAACTGCAGGGTTTGGTTAGCAAATTCTCTTCTGGATTAGGATATTCAGGGTTTACACTGCTGGAAACAGAACCCAAACCTGTACAAGGCTTACCTGTGCCTTGGCTTCAGCTCACTGACACCCTCACTCATAGAATTTTTCCATTGGATTCCTAATTTTGGTGATGATATTAATTAGCAAATCACACAATACTTTTCAGAATGAGTAGACTCTGATAGAGCAAACCCCTATAACACCTTTGGCTTTTCTTCACTATCCCTGGAGGAAGCCCAAGGGTACCAGACTAAGACCAGAGGCCAATTGTCAGCACAGTCTATAGGCCATGGGAAGGTTAGGCTTAAAGAAGATGTCACTTTAGGGACATCTGTGTGACACATGCTGCAGTGTCCAGACATTGGAGACTATGTTTTTGCTCTAAATCTAGAGAGGAAGTCACTAGGAAAAAAAAGGGAAAGAAGCACGGGGGAATAAAAGTACTTTTGAAAGAGAAGAAATCTACATTTCAATGAAAATCCTTTCAAGGCATTTCAAATAAGAGACTGAGAGAAATAATTACAAAGTTTGGAGAGAAAGAACGTTAGCTTTGATATCTTTTTCTTCTATGAAGCAATTAAAATAAGCAATTTTTCAAATACTAAGCAGAAAATTACTAATGGCTGAACCCAAAAGCTTTCATTTCCTTCTTGGGGCCTTTATTCTTCTAAAAAAAGACAAAAAAAATGTGAAGGTGGTTTTCCAGATAGATTAATGCATAAAGCAGTCGCTAGTTGGATGTCATAAAAACTACAGCAGCATAGAATAGCTGAGATTAAGAGCTAGATTTAAATCATGCAACAGTCCAGTTAATATCAATGTCTAATTAAGAAATGCATAAGAAGTCTGTAATGTTGATTTGATGGAGAAAAACTCTAATAGGGTTTCTTTTGGAATTTTCCATTTCAATTGCTGTGTAGACTTTTAATGGATGTCCTATCCAGCCTTTGGTATTAGCAGGAATCATCCTCAAATTAAAACCAAGGCCTAAAATGGAACGCAGGTAGACAAATTAGCTGGTCTGGGAAGCAGCCTGGGCAGAATGACAATGGGAGCTGAAGCTGAAATTTTAGTACAAATAAAAGAGAACAAACGTCTCAAATCTGGCGTGGAAACCCTCTCTGCTTCTCGCTTGAAACAATCCAAAACCCTGTAATTTGAAACAATGCGATGTTAACCCATTTCCCCACCTCCCTAAGCCTGCAGAAATCCCTGACAATTCATACTTAGACACCTAGACCACTAAGCATTATTAATTAGTCTTTTTTATTTAAAAGACTTTCCATAGTTATGCATATTAGCAGTGTGTAGAGGTGGGTTCTTCTCTGCTTGTGATGGGATTTAGAGCACACAGGTCCCTGTCACCATCAAGGAGCACCATTAATCTCCCACTCCTCTCTGGGTAACTAAATCTCTTAAACCCCTGGAGCAAAACTAAGCCTGTGGCGTCTTCTGTGTCCCATGGATCATCCAAGATGTTTGGTCTCTAGATGTGAAAGGGCAACTGGTTTTGTGCATGTCACTAATGCCCTGGAGTTGTGAAAAGAGGAGCAGTGTAACTCTGAGTGTGCACAAATCCACTTCGCAAAGGGGAAAGCACAGTGCTGGGTTAAAGCAGAAGTGGATTTGTTAACACCACTCTGCTGTTGACCCAATAGATCCAGAGGGAATGATCTCAAGGACTCAGGAAGATGGCACACTCAGAATAACCCCTCTGACCAATGCATGCTGGGGAGTGATTTTAAAGTTTATTAGAACACATTAAAATAAAATGCACTGGCCATGGCAAGGCAAGGCACATGATTCCATCTGTCTACATGTCTCTTTCCAGTACTAAATCCATCCAGAGACCTTTCAGAATGATATCATTAAGTCATGTCACTTCCACAGAGAGTGGAAAAGACTGGAGGTGAAAATCAGAGTAGCAGTGAAATTTTGGCACTTTCATTTTTGGGTCATTGCCTGAAATGTCACGGTCCAAATTCATGCCTGACATTGCTCCATTGATCCATGAGGCACAAATATGTCATCTTAAAGAGTGACACCATGGCCCTGGGGGATGCCCCAAGGATTTTTCCCCTTGAAAGAGATGGGAACAAGGATGTTCTCAGTGAGGCATCTGCCTCCTCAGTGGTACAGAAGGTCTAATGTGAGGACATTCAGGCCATCAGAGGAGTCTGGATTTTATTACCCTGCTCTTGAGAGTAGGACTGGGAGGTGCCAGGAGTTGGGATGATGCTAAAGGATTGTTCAGGTGGAGTTCTAACAGGGTGCTTTGTCTGCAATCTTTATTAGATTTGTGCTATACTTAGGGGAAAAAACAAGAGTATGAAGCAGGCTGTCTTTTGCAAACACATGCAACAGAAAAAAACCCAAACCTTAGCTTGTCCAACACACTTGAGAGCCACAAATTCTGTTACAGTTTTGCTAAATGAGAGGAATATTTCTCCTCTCTTCTATAAAACCATCCCTTTAGACATTACTGCAGTCATGACCTCACCGCAGTTCCTGGATTCTTTCTGAAAAGATTAAAATGAACTAATACACCAGTGATCTCATCACAGCATAAAGGACATCTTACACAGGAGGGAAAAACTAATCAGGAGAACTTCAGTGCTGCATTTGTGGTAGCAGTAGAAAAAGAACTGTAACACCACTGTGGAAAAACAAACTGAAGGTATAATGCCAGAGAGGCATTTTCCATCTTATGAACCATTTGGATTTGTCCTGCCTGATCCTGCCTGTCCCACCTGTCATCCTCTTTGCTGTCTCCACATCTATCATCTTTCCTTTCTTCCTGCCTCTATCTATAATTTCCTTTGTCTCTTCTGTTTTAATATTCCTGGTAACTCTGAATTGTTTGCACTACCCATCTCAGCTACATCCAAAATGCATTTTGCAGAGTACATGCATACAATCACCTTACACAAAAGTATTCACACATACTTCATCTGTAGCTTGTGTTATTTTGGATTAAGAACACCTTTTCTGTGTTTTTATACAGTTCTCAGACCACGGGGTCATGGATGATGACAGCTCTCATCTGCTTTGGAGCTGTTGTATCTTCTAAGAGAAATCAGGAATTTGAGTTGGGAGAGGTGCTTTGCTTTCTTTGGTGGGAGAATCTATAAATTCATATTTATGTACGTGAGACTGTCACCACATTTTTGACGTTGCATCACATTTTGAGGCTGGAAAACAGAATATCTTGGAACCAGGTGATTTTTAAGATCTTTTTCAACCCAAGCTTTTCTATGGTCTTCAGGACATGATGAATATAGCATTAATAATGCAATCTTGTCTCTTGTGTCCACAGGGGCTCCTCAGCTCTCAAGATGACACCATTAAGCAAGAGGTGACAAACCGGTTTCCCTTCCAGCTGAATGTCACGCAACTGCCCAGGGGCCCTTTTGGTGGGGGCTGCATCCTGACTTTTCAAGGAGAGGTTTGCTGCTGTGGCCCCTTCCCACCCTGTACCCCTGGCAGGAGGAGCTGAAACTGCTCACATGCAACTGTGGAATATCTCAGGCAGGAGGAAAGGCAGAAGGCTTTGGGCTGTAGGGAGGGATCAGAGCATCCACCTTTAAACACTGGCAAAGAAACCTCCAGAACCCACCCAGTGGGGAAGGGCTCCTGGGGCTAGACCTTGCTGGTACAAAGGGTGGTGGTACCTTTCTCTCCACCCAACAAGATTTGCTTCTCCTAAAAGGGGGAGCAAATACATCCAACCCCAAATGCTCTGCAGTTGATAGATCTGCTTCAGTGAAGAGAGCCCTGAGCAGTGATGAGTGGTGCAGGACATGTGCTGCAGCATTAAGAAAGTCCAAAAAGCTCAAGGAGCAGTGCAGAACATGTTACCAACAAAAAATAACGTGTGAGAAGGTGTTGTAATTCCTGTCCCCAGCAGCCTAACTGGAGGCACAGACTTCCCAAGGCAGAGAGGAATTGGAGAACTCGAGATCTTCAGTGTGATCCCTCCCCAGCCCCTGCAGATTTACCAGGTTGGCTCAGTCCAGGCCAAAGTTGCCGGGAAAGGTCCTCGGCTCTGCTCCAAGTTCATTGCTCTATTGATTGGAAGAGATATTTATTGTAGATCAGGGTTTTGAGCCAAGGCAGCTGAAGCTGCATGGACTAAATTGTCTATTCCCAACCCACAGATAAAACAAATGGCCAGTTTTAGCCTAATCATCACTTCTGCCAGAGGAAAGAGAAACTCTTTGAGGTAAGTTCCCTTGGATATAATTCTTTCTTTCTAAGTTAAAGAAGGGCTGCAGCTTATACATATCCTGAGTCATAATGTGGATTTGCACCTTTCCTGTTAAATAGAGCTGGTTTATGTCCAAAGGATCCCTTCTTTCCCTAATACTCTCTCATATTGTTACAACCTCTACATTAGTTGCAGGTGTGAAATGCCAACTGATCCACACTTCTGGTGCTGTCAGCAGGGGAGTAATGTGTGTCAAAGGCCTGGTTCTCAGAGGGGAGGTCACCCAGACCTCCATTTGCACATCTGCTTTGCTAAACACAAAACTCTGGAGGTTTGGAAAGCTCCAATGTGCACAAAATGGGATGCGAGCAGTGGGGGCCATACAGAAGGAACTGCTTGTGCCTGTCATTTAGGTAGGTCACAGAATTTTCCCTCTGTACACAATCAGTCCTGCATCACAACAGGTGATGTTTTACTTGTAAGTTCTGTATTAATAAGGAAAAAACTACACTTCTCTACATTCCACGAGAAGACAGAGGTGTTTAACCAAGAGGTTAAAAAAGAACTTCACACATTGAGCAGCTCCAGAAAGATTCTAACATCCAGCATGTCCCTGCTTGGAGTGTGCAGACACAAAGGTCAGGAAAGTGCCTGATCAGAGCTCCTGGAGGGACTGTGCTGCTGGAGCCTGCCTTACACAGAGGAGTCCTGGTTTGGTTCTGAGGGCTTCCAGAGGAGCCTTCAAATGTTTCTATTTCCTGCTGTTAGTGGATTTTTTTCATACCTTGGAATAAGCCTTCCGATGGCAATGTGTTTGCAGTTGATGCCTAGATGGTAGTTCTTGCTCAGGGGACCTCTAATGCACAATATTTTATGCTTTCTACATTTTATATGAGGTCAAAGACTTGTCCTATATATACATACATGCCTAATTCTTTCTTGAGTCCTACTAGAATCTAGACTATCCCTCAGTATTTGCTGTAAGGATGCCCATGAATAATCTATACAGAATATTTTGTGGTCTTCACATATTTGGCTTCTAATGTCATATGTTTATGACATCATGATTCTGGTTACTCTGCACTTAAAGGACATTTTAAACATGCATCCAAGCATCATTCACCACTATGCACAGTGTTTTCCCTCCCTCAGTTGACTATTTCCACATTTTTTTTTTGGGATACTGAAACCAACATTTATATTTATGTCCAAAAGAAGAAAACAGGGACTTGGCCATTAGCTGTAAGCTTTGTTACATGGAATTTAGGCCTCGTATCCTCACAGCAGCTTAGCTGGAATTAAAGAAAAGTGATTGCAAAAGCCCAGAGCATACTGGGGAGACCCATGAGCTGAACACATAGGTCAGAGCATGTTTCAGGAACACCTGAAATTCCAGCCCTGAGCCTCTGCTGTTTGTAATGGATTTCTTCTTAAGGAAGCTGTTGAGAATAATTTTCACAAGAATCAGAAGAGATTCACTTTTAATACTGAGGAAGTGGAGCTCTTGCTTTTTAAAGAAAGGTTTGATTCTGGAGAAGACTCTGTGCTGGTAAGTTAAAGGAGCTGTGCTGTGGAAGACAGAGCGGCTGCTTGGCTCTTTGTGGAAGCATCTGTTGAATTCAGAGGTGGCCTTTCCCCTGAAATTCACACCAGAAATTCAGAAATTTCATCTTTGATTACAACAACTTCAATATCTTCCTGAGAAATAGGAATGGCATTGGTTTCTCTGGGCTGCATGTTATAGGCACAATACACCCATGAAAAGAATTGGAGAAAGGGATTCTGATTTTCTTGGAATGAAATACAGAAAATTTGGGCTTGGAAAACATTTGAGTATAATATGCTGGAAGTTTAAAGAAACATTTTTCAAGAAACATTTTCCAAGAGCATGCCTGTTAGTTTTATCTTCATTTTTGCCATGTATAATTATGAGAAACGCAGACAACTCATAAGATTCTTAGTTTCTGTTGAGAATTGCCTTTTCCAAGATAATTCTGTACACCATTACTTCAGCCCACTGGGTATCATGTAGGGAAGGTGTAAGATTATGCACATGAATATTTCTGTCTACCACTTATGCGTGCTGAGACAATATCAACTTATACTTTCTCCTGTCATTGGTCCTTATTCCATAGAGGATATTCTTAATTACCAGCAAGACAATTTGGTAATATCATGTAAAGTGTAACAGCATAATTTCTGTGATGATTTACACCTGCTGAGGATCTGAGTACTGAATTTTAAGTTCAGAAGAAAGAATATTTTTTCTACAAGACACTATTTCTATTTTTAATATAAACACTCTCATTTATTTAATTTATTGGCACAGTTCCTCTAAATGAAATGGAGCTTTTAAACACAAAGACACCATTTTTACACATTTTCACTGCCCTGAAAAATTTAGAGCACACTTCTGTACTGGATCAAATCAACTCGACTCTAAATGCCTAAACACTATTTTTGACAACTGTGCATGAGGGACGTGCCTGTAGAGGGATTCTAAAGAATAAAAAACCTAAAAATACCTCAGTTGCAAAGAAAATTCCCTGTATTCCTTCTTACACTGCGTAATAGTGGTTATATATATATACCTTTTTAAACTCTCACAGGTTTATCCCCAATTCTGCTGGAAATGATTGAAATTATTCCATTGACTTTAACAAACTCTGCTTTCTACTGGATTAAAGGTGATATTTGTGTATCAGATTTGCTGGTGATGTCCCACTAATGAAACAGATAATTCTCTAAACATGTCAGGGAGGGTAAATGCCCAATAAAAAGATGTCAGATAGAGATCCACGAATTACAGTCTATTTGTAATGGAAATAAAACCAGGAATTCTTACCATGAGTCATGAATTTCTTTATAATTGCTTCCACATTTGGGGCAACTTTTTCCCAAGCTGTCTACAGAAACCTTGTAGTTCATGGGGCTTTTGATGGCAGCTATGATCACAACAACTCATCTCATTTCTGATAAAAATTACTTAGTTTGGGAAGGATTGTTTTTCCCTCAAATTGCTTTTCTGAGTCTTTATTTCAATCTCCAACTATTTTCTTATCCTCCTCCTCATTTTCTATTTCTAATATAAAAAACAGGAGTCCTTATCAATTTAGAAGAGCAATAAAACTAAAGAAAATTCAGGAAGAACTGTAAAGCATGGTCTATTTTAAAGTTCCAACTCAGATAATAAGACTCTGGTTTGTGCGGCACCTCACTCATGGATTCAGTTTTCCATAGTGCATTCAGTGTTGTAATAATGCAAATCAAATACAATTTTAATAACTCCTTCCATTAATGTTTTAAGACTGCAACACTTATGAGTGTGATTCTAATTGCATGATTTTGCTACAGGCAAGTTTTATAGATCAGCCTGATCTTTGGATATTTGCACCGTTTGGATTATTTTAAATAATTAATTTTTGGAAGCATTTCAGTCTCAGTAACAACAGTTGGGCTTGATAGTGGTTGTCTAGTCAGTAATTGTATGTATCTGCTTCCATGCAAGGATAAACTTGATAAATTTAGAACTCTTTGGAAGGAGATGGCTGAGGTTTATACCATGGCAAATGTCATGGAGAACGTTCTTAGGAGGGGAATATTTATAGACTTTGTTAATACAGGGAGCCAAAGAGGTTTAAAGTGAATAAAATTTTGTCATGAAGCACAATTAGTTAATTAAATTGCAGGACTTTCTGCCAAAAGAATACAAAAAATGTAATCAACTTAAAATACCGTTAAACATTCTTGTTTTATGCAACTTCTGTTGCCAGTCTCTAATGCACTGAGTGATAGGAACAAGGAAAATACATCATGAGAAGAATTAGTTTGACTTCTGATATTTTTCTTTATATCTACTGGGGGTTTCTGCCACAAGGGTCAGAGAATCATGGAATCACTAAGGTTGGAAAAGACCTCTAAGATCATCAAGTTCAACCATTAACCCAACATTGTCAGCTCCACTGCTTAACAATGTTCCTAACCACCACATCCACACACTTTTGGACACCTCCTGGGATAGTGACTGCATTGCTTCTCTGGGCAGCCTGTTCTAATGCTGGATCACCCTCTCAGGGATGAAATTTTCCATAATATCCAACATAAGCCTCCCCTGGAGCAACCTGAGGCTGCTTCCTCTTGTCCTGTCGCTTGTTACCTGGGGAAGAGACCAGCCCATACCTGGCTATGACCTCCAGGGAGTTGTAAAGAGTGATAAGCTCCTCCCTGAGCCTCCTCTTCTCCAGGCTGAACACCCCAAGCTCCCTCAGCTGCTCCTCAGAGGAGATGGTGAAGGGCTTGCAGGATCTCTGCTGTAACCCAGCTGCTGTTTTTGGCAAGGTAAGCAGTTGTTTGAGAGCCTTGCTCCTCTCTCCAGAAACCTGTGTAAAACCTCAGGCTTTCCTGTCATTGTGCAAAGTGGGATGAGGAAAATGACAGGACGTGGGAAGAAGGTGAGTGGGGCAGCAAAAGTCACACAGAAAGCGTTTGCTGAGTGGCTGCTGAGGGCCCTTACCTTGACACTGTCCCCAGGGCTTCTCTCTAGTGGCAGGCTCTTGGCTCTCCTCCTTGTACGTGCTGTTCTTCCCCTTGAGCATCACTTGAGATCTGCAGCAGACGGTTCCCTCCTTCAAGAGGAACAGAAACACCAACACAAGCTTGCCCACTCTTGATTCTGCATTTCTTCTGTAGAGAATTTACTCCAAATTTCACTTGTGACAAATGCCTACGCGAGGCTTGGACAAACGAGCATTAAAAGTAGCAGTGGGAATTTTCTTTTCGGGGTTAAAGAATAACTATGAACCAAAAGCTGCTAACTGTATGCTGAGAGGTGATTTATTGCCTGCAAAAAAATAACATGTTCTTCAGTGAATATGGCTTTACCTGCCCCAATGGTGCAGGTTTTCCTGTCTATTTGGTGAATTCTGTGTCTGGCATGACAGAAAAGTAGAACTCCTAATCTGAAATATCCTGAGTGCATTTTCCTTGAAGGAAAAAGTTCTAACAATCCTGCTACAGAGATTACACACTGACAAAGAAATAATGCTATGATAAACTTTTACTTCAACAGAAACACTTTTAATCAGTCCTGTTTGAGAGGAATGGAAGGGGCCATAGGCAGATAAACCTTTGAGAAATGTAAGTTTTCCATTAAAGGATACTCAGAATTATGGATAATTACAGAAGTATTTGAGAATTTCAGTGCTGGATCAACTCAGCATAAAGTTCTCAATTGTTGTTTCCCAGAAGTCATCCCAAAAAGGAACACCCTGATTTACTGAATTGATGATAAAGGGGGATTATATCTTGGGTATTCCCTGACAACTTTGTGCTGGGAAATGCCAACCAAGCAAAATGGTTTGGATTGAATAATGCAGTTTTCATGAATCTTCTCAGCTGAAAAAGACTTTTCAAATCATTGCAAGTGTCCCAACATGTATTGTTGTAAGTGGGCATATATTTGCTTTGAAATATATTTTGATTTTAATTTTTAATTTATAAGTGAAAGCAAAAAATTGAAATATTTTGAAACTACTGAAGCAAATGGCTCAGTTAGATTTTTCACTTCTTAGCAGCTTATTGGTTAGCCACAAAATTAGCTGAAAAAAAATGAAATCCTGAAAACTCCCAAAGGACAGAAAAAAGCACTTCCCTGTCAGCTACAAAATGAGAGAAAATTATAATGACATTTTCATTTAGCACGGAGATTTACTAAAACACCCACATTTTTCACTGAAGTTGCAAAGACTTGAACTCGGACACACTTTTGGTTTCTCCCCAGGTGTGATGTTTAATGATAATGTTTTTCCTAGACCTGGTCACCCACTCTCAGATACAGAGCTGGAGATATTCCAGCCTCTACAGGGGTAAGAATCTCTGTTTGATATGCTGGCACAAGCAGGAAATTTCACAGTTTTAGTCCAAACTAATGCGTTTAAACAGAAAATGGTAATTCTTAAATAATTTAGAAGTGAGCTATCCAAGGACAAAGACCCCCAGACGCCATGAAGGGTTAAGCTTTGTAGGGCAGAGAGGGAAGCCTGTGCAGCTTCACCGTGCTAATGGCGTGGGGAAAGAACTTCTGAGATGCCTGCTCAATTTGTCAGGTTTTTATCTTCTGAACTATTACCTCCAGCTTTCCCCAGAACACCCTCCCCAGCCCTTTTATCTGCGAGCTATCTTCAAGTTAACTGTCTGCCTATTGCCTCGGCTGAACCACACTAATAGTCAGCTAATTGCACATGAACGCTCTAATTTGCTTTGTCTTTCTCAGAAACCCCACGCGTGTGCAGGCACGCACACCAGTGCACTTCTGCTCCTGCCATGAGGCTGCACCAGCTGAACCATGACAAAATTTGTTGCATTTTTCTTGTGCCCCCTCTGATGCTTCCCCCCAGCAGGCCACCACCAACGCTTGTCATTCCTGATTTGCAACATCACCTGTTGCTCCAGCACCGGGCTCCTGTAGAGCAGAAACTGGAGCAAAGAAGAGAAATACGTGTTTGTCATTGAACTGAGCTGAGAAGAAGGAAGAGGAGAATGATAAGATCATAGCCTGCAGCACTTTGTTTATGAGAACATCCTTCCAGTGATATATGTCTGCACCAGGTGAAAGTATTGTGTCACCCCTAACATATTTTAAATGCCAGGGCTGTCATGCAAGAAGACAATGATGAACAAGTTTAAACAGAATATGGTTTTGTAGCCATGTAGAGAGTTACCCTTTGAAGGTTTGCACTGGTAGTGCTTCTCAGCAAAATGTTCCCAAGCTCTGTTATATTCCCCTACAGAACCCCTCTCACACGGAATTTAAACGAAATGGAGACATTTCTATTGCAGGCAAACTGATGGGGTTGTACATAAAGCAGTACAGTTCCTCAGGCAGGATTTTCAGGCCATTTCACATGTCCTTCCTGCCCTGCTATTCAAGTTTGTCATAACTCCTTGGATGGTAACCCTGCTCTGCTCAGCAAATGGGCAAAGAAAGGCCTGTGTACACCATGCTCTGAGGAGCAGGGGCTGGCCCCAGGTCACTGCATGGCAGAGGTTTACTCAGACTAGCCCCAGCATGCTCCTGTGGTCTGAGTTCCCGTTAGCTGCTGCAGCTCCTGGACCACATCACCTGCTTTAATTCCACACAAAAGAATTCAATTTGCGTGCTCTGAGGCTGCCTGGCCTGGTGGGACAGGGTAAGCAGGGTCATTTGGAGGATTGTCTTCAAAAGTGCACTCCTGGGCCAAAGTGAAAGGCTGATGCAAAGCATCTTTCCTCACCAGGCAGATCTGCCCAGAGCTATCATCACAAGGCAGTTTTCTTCCCAGATATTTATCTGGAGCTCGACTGCACGAACACCATCCCCGCGTTACAGCACTGTTGCGCAACACCACTCATTGGCTCAGACTGACAGCTCAAATTGAGCCTTGGGAAAGCCAATATCCAACACATGACAGTGAATTTGGGCATGACCGTATCCACCTCAGATTCAGGTGAAAGAGCTTCAGCCACGTGTGTCACGTGGGATTGAAGGCAACCGTGACACCGCGGAGTTGAACGTCTTTGAGGAAGACTAAGGTCAGAGCCACTCCATGACCCATCCAGGACAGCATTAATAGCTTTACAAGAGAGAGGACAGGGAGCTTCTGATTGCCTGAAAAAACCTTTGAGGAGGTAGGATTTCTTCAGCACTTGTTAAGGTCCTGTGTGGGCTTGTGTTATGTGTTCAGCATCTGCCCCTCAGTTTTCCTTTCTGTAAAATGGACATACCTTGTTTTCCTCATGAGGTTATTAGGAGGATTTTCCAATTAAGGCTCGTCATAAATGAAAGTGTCTTGCAAACAGTATTCAATCACCTGGCTAAAAATGGTCTCCAACTTCTTTGGGCAGAAAGTGAGTTTTTAGAGGGACTAGTCACAGTGTCCAGCTTAACAGAAGGCTACAGGATCACAGGCTGCATCTTTAAGACAGAGTTTACTTCTGAATCAGTAAATGTACTAGACAAAGCAGCCATTATTTATGCATTCCTGCATACATGGCAAGGTGAAAATAATAGAATAAACATCATATACTTCATTATGATATCGGTTTACACTTCCAGGGTACACAAAAAGAGGCCATTTCATCAAGCTAATTGCCTGAAAGTAAAAGAGAGAGAACTTTAGCTATTAGTCTATTATGGGGCTTTTTTCTTAATCACAAATAGGGGCCGTGTGTCCCCAGGGGGATGTGTATTCTAATTTACAATTGAACTACAGATCAGAGCAATCAATCTTGTGCAGCACTTTTACAGTGTAATTGCTGCAACATAACAAATAAAAAAAAAAAAAAAAAAAAAGCAGTCTAAGTCGAGTTTCAGCTTGAGGTGGAGATATTTACCAGGCATTGGTTCGGGGTGGGAGGGAGGCAGAGAGAGGAGAGAGGCGCCAAAGCCATGAATATGCAATGAGGGCTCATTAGTGCCCCAGTGTTGCCATGACGAATGGCATTATCCCCAGACTGGTGCAGCCTAAACATGAATTTTATAACGACCCATTTATCATGACTTGTCATGGGTTTCTTTACTGTACTTTCTACTGACTCTCACACCTTCCACCATTAGCACCTCAGAATCCCTTCCTTTTGTTCTTTTATCTTATTCCATCTTAGTTCTTGGTGAGGATTCTCAGGGATGAGAGGAGGGTTGTAAGTGCTGGTGTTCAGGAGTTCAGAGCTTCCCAAGCTGAAGACCCACCGCCAAAATGTGTTGGTGGTCTTCAGGCCACTTACTAGTGGATAAGTGTCCTCATTGTCACAGGTATCTGCAATCTTGTCAGTTGACTCAGCAGAAAGGTCTCGGAGTGACCGAGCATCCAGACAACTATCTTTCCTCTCTGGCAGATGTGATGGATGAATCTGTTTTGTTGACCTAAGCCTGTCTAAAAGTGCTCTTCCTCAGCCCACTCCAGCTATGTGCACAGTGTGACAATCCACCCCTCATCTTCACGTTGAAAAAGGTACAAAATCAGATAAATAAACAAAAACTGCTTTCTCCCCACTTTCACTTAAACAAAAAAAAAAAAAAGTACTAGGTGTAAAACCTAAGTGATAGTGAAAGCATTTACCTTCCAGGGGCAAGCAATATTAGTCATCTCTACAGGAAAACAAAATTACTGTGAAGTAATTAGAGTCTGGCTTTAGCTCATTTTTGGTCACTGCACGTTGTCTCTGTTTTACTGCTGTCCCTTTGGCCTACCCGATCCCACATTTAATATACCACTGCTTATAAAGAAATCCCTGTGGCTCAGAAGGCTGAATTGCCACTGCTGGGCTAGGGCCTGCTCTCGTGTATATAGAGGCTTTCATTTCCCAAGTTATGAATCTGACATCTCATGGCCAAGTCCATGCCAGTTTATTTCTGAGAAGTCTGTCCTCATTATTTACCCCAAATAGTTTCACTGTCAGTCTGCCTTTTTTTTTTTTTTTTTTCCCCACTATGAAGTGGCTGGAGTATCTGAAAGTATCAAGCCCCTCTTTGTTGGATTTTACACTTTTGCTATTACAAGAATTTGTCTTTGGGGATAGAAAAATCAAGCAACTTATTTCCAGCTATTACTTGGATAGGACTTCATGTTCTTAAACAAGTTGTGAGCTCCCAGGATCTCTGAAAACAACTCTCCCGAGGTCTTACATCAGGGTAGTCCTGCAGTTCTTTCATTACTCTACTGGATGTTTGAAAATATTAAAAGGCATCTAACATCCCAGGCCAGCAATTTGTAGACTCAAAGTCTGGCACTGTAGCCCTCTAAACCTCTATTTCTTCCACAAAATCCTCACTTTGCTATTATTATTGCCAAGACAGGCACGTGTTTCACCAGGAGCAGTTTGTCAAAGCAACAGTCCATTATCCAAAGATTCATCACAGGTTCCCACTCTGGTGCACGATGGAAGAGAGCCTGGGTGTCAGCAAGGGAGGAGAAAGGAAAGCTTCCTCTCAGAAAGGTGCATTTGGGAAATGACACACCTTGATTAATCAGGGCACAGCTGATTAGGCCAGCAAATGCTTGCCATTTTTTTTTCCCTTTTTCAAACCCATCTGTGTTCCTTTGGAGAATATAGATATATAAAAATATATGTATGTGCAGTTTTTTAAAGCCCCAGACAGCATCTTCCACAAGTCCCTTTGATGGAGAACTCCAGCTCCCACTACAATACAAACAATGTTCTGTTAATTATCAGGAGACAAAGGAAGAATAGAAATCACTCTTAAAGAAGCAAACCAGAAATGACATCTAATATTGCAGAAAATGTCCACTGCCTTCACAAGGACTCAGGACACAGCAAATATTATCATTATTCCTGAGAATAAATATTTGCCCTATGACCCAGGTGATCTGATCACCTATTGAGTGGAGAGAATGGAGAGTTGTCACAAACAATGTGGGTTAATTCAATTATTTTAATTTAGCTCCTATTAGGAGTACTAAAACTGACTGTACTCAGCCTGTAAGATCAGATTGATGCACTTGATTGCCAAACCATTATCTGTAGTTTATGGGATGGAATAAGCAGATTCCTGTTTGAGTGGGTTGCAGGTCCAATCTCTGGAGTTTATTCCACTGTTTTATACCAATACTTGCAGCATCCTTTAGGAAACAGACTCATCCTTCTTCCACTCACCTCACTGAGCAGAAAGACATGGAAACAAGGAGCATGAAAGGCCAGCCCATGCAGATGACACTGAGCTCTGTGTCACTTTAGCACCCAGTGCCACTGCAATCACAGAATCACATCAGAAGTTTCTAGGTTGACATCAACAACCATATGGAGGGCAGCTGCCCAGGGAAGGAAAACGTTCACTGTTCCTCAGTCAGCCCACAAATGGCAATCATTAAAATAAAATAATTGCAAGCTTTAAAATATTAAGTCCTTGTTTCTAAACTGACAGGACTCTAATGATAGGAAACACACAGATTTCAGGAGGAAAAAGGCAGCTTTCATTGTCATATGAATCCAACTTCCAACAAAAATGTCAGATTTGAGATTGTTTCATAGAGAAATTAAGAAATAGAAGGAATATTTTCAAGTGAAAGAAAAATCTATAAGGTGGGACTAATTGTTTATCCTGAGTTTAGGGTAATTTTTGTGACCGAGTGCTGTAGGATCAGAAATAGGCTGTCAACAGACTCACAGGAAAATTCTGCTTAAAATATATATATTTGAATGTAATAAAATTCTGATCCTATAGTAAAAATCTGCAAAATTATATATGCAGTAGTTTTCTACATTTACAGAGAGAATTCACAAACTTAGGATAAAAAAAACCCCTAAAAAACCTTCAGGTGTGATTACTATTTAATGCTCTTCAGTGTCCTCTCAACTGACATGTATACAAGAAAATTAAAATATAAAACCATAAACCCAGATCCTATTTCTCTGTGTAAAGTGACACTCTTTTAAAGACGTGATAAAATTCTAACCCTGAGCACAAAACTCCTTGAGTGAATACTGAAGTGTTTGAACACCCAGGCAGTGCCAGGGATGTATCCTCATGTGCATTTAAGGGCTCCAGATTGTGCTAAATAAACCTGATCAGCCTTTTTTTTACCATTTTTGTGGAGAAATAAATCTCTCCCTCTTTAGTTCTGTTTCAAATATGAACTAATATTTCTTTTCTCTGCTCAAAGCTTGGCTTTAGTCATCCTAATGCGCTAATCATCTTTTCCTCTGGATATACTTCAGCTTTGTCTTTAAGGCTCCTCACCTTTCTCCAAGTGGAGCCAATGGCTTGCTGCTCCCCACTTTTAAACAAACAAACAAAATGTCCTCCTTCTCCCTTCCTCCCCACTTTCTTTAATGACATCTTCAGTCATTAATGAGTTAATAAAAATCTCAAAGTCATCTGGGAATAGATAAGGGGGAAGAAAGAAGAGTATTGTACACATAATGACAGGCTCCCTGCTGGCCCTAAGATGTCATGGGTCAGCCATGTCAAGAATGTGTGTGCCCAATCATCTGCTGATTTTTATCAGCAGGGCCTGAAGCAGAATCTGACACGGCCAGTTTGGGAGTTACAATGAATAAACAATGACTTCTTGGATTGTTGGCGGCTGTGTGATAGAGTGAGAGGGTTTATATATACTAAAACATGATGACATTAGCAATCAATATACCAATTACTGGACAAGTTATTGGACGAAGAATGCACATGTCCTGAGCTTTGTGCACTTTGAACATGCTACCAGCGAAGGAGACCACAGAAATAATGTTAATTAACCCATTCCAAGCTTGATATGCTAATACCTGATGGTGCCTTGAAGTTTCTGAGAGCATGAGGTAGAAAAAACCCTGGTCTGATTTAGCACATTAAACATTTTAAATATAAGACACAAGCCTGAGAAATTTATTTTTCACTAGGACTTGAAGAAAGGAACAGATTCTTTCAAGAGAGCAACGGAGTGTTGGAGCAGTGGATTCTAAAAGACTTAAATTGTTCTCTATGAAATTCCACCCAAACACCCTCAGCATACTACACAAATTTAATCACTGAGAAGTTAGAACACATCTCTTGTAGGTTGGTTAAGGAAATATCCCAACAACTCTCACCTGCCTATTCTTAAGTAGAGAAAGGAAGATAAAACTCTAACACTCTTTTTTATTTCTGTGTGACTGGAAATGCATTTCTGCATCTGATCAGCCTCTTACATTCTTTAGTGTGCTCAAAATATTCAGTGTTTATGAGTTTGTGTTCTCTTATTCTGGAAGTGATTGTGAAGATAAAATGACAGTATTTTAATTGAAGCCAGAGTAGAATGGGATTATATAAATCACCTAATTCCAAGTACAATAGAGAAGAAAACTAAAGTGGAGATCAACGTTGCAGGCAGACTTAGATTGGAGTCAAATGGTGTCAGCTCTCCATTAAGATGGACAAGTCCATGATCTAATGGAAAGCTCATGGGTTTTGCCCTGAGATCCATTGTTAAAATGATGTGGGAAAGACAGGTTTTATGATGGTTCTCCATCCTTTTCTGTGTAGTCTCTGAATGACAATTTTACTGCCATCTGGGAAGCAGCAAAGCCACGGACCCTTTGACTTTTGCTCAGGTGGGAGCAAACAAGGCAGGGTGTAAATATAAAATTTAACTCTGCCTGCCAGGGCATCAACCAATGCAGTAGAAATTGTGCAGAAGTAGGGAGGAGAAGAGTTCAGACATCAGAGTGGCCCTGTGTACTTGCTGTGTGTCAGGGGCTGAATAAAATCTGCAGATACATCTCTTACAGATAACTTTGGTGATGTTACTCCAAATTACAATCAAATCTGCTCCTGCTCCTCAGTGCACTGAGCACTTCTCAGAGTTGTGTTGAATGGTGATGGCAGAGGGACCAGCCTCAGACAAAAGGGAAAAATAGATGAGGCTGCATCAGGTTTTAAGTGCAGTGGTCATGAAGTGTTCAGCTGGATCCTTCCAAATGGCTCTTCCCTTCCCATTGAGCAAGTTCTTAAAAAGTTAAAAAGTGAATTTGTCCAGCATGTGTGATATGAATGATGAAATGCTCTTAAAGTGTAAATGTTTCATAAAATAGCACCATTACCATACATTGCAGTGAATACAGTTTAGAAAAAACAACTCAATAATCCCTCCTCTGTAATTTACAATTAACTTTTTGCCTCAAGGTAACAGCTACATTCACAAAAATAATGGTAATAGATTGACCTTGTTATGAATGGATAACAAGCTGGAAACAATATAGTTTGTCACAGAGCATTAACTGTTACTGTTGAAATTGTAAATAATGTGTGTAGAACTTACAATGTAAATGACTCCCCTTAAAAATATTAATTATGTCAATTAAACACTTGATGCATAATGGATTATTCTGAAACCTATTTAAGTCCATGTCAGACTGAGCACACCATTTTCTAAGATCCCATTCCCAGACTACTGGAAAAATCTATGGCTGTGCTTTGACTGCTCAAGGTGGACAAAGGAATATCACCCTAAATTAAAGATATACGGCTGCTTCTTTTGTTTGCATGCTTTTTCACCGAGTGCAGCATCAGAAGATGAGACTGCCTACACACATAAGGCTTTTCTGAGATGGATCAGTTCTTACACCTCGCTGGTTTCTGACACCAAAGTGATCTAACTCAGCATTCACAAGCCAGGGAAAGCTGAGGGTGATGCAGCTCAAATCTCCTCCTTGAGTGTCCTTTGGAGCCCGAGCTGTGCCCATCCTGGAGAAGGAGCTTGCTGCCACGTGGCTTTAGGAAGTGATCCAAAGCTGATATATAACACATGGCATAGAACAAATTAGTTTTCTCCCAGTGTCTGATGACCACTGATTCATGAACAAGACACTGAAACATACTTTTTGTGCTTCCCAGCCACGGCTCCTCAGCTGTAGCTCAAGACTGGACTCAAGAGCACAATACTTCAGTGTTCTGGCCAATTACCACGTATAAGACTGTTGCCTTATAAAGGAGGGATTCCCACTAGATTATCCACATAGAGAAAGTGATACTAAAATGACAAGCCACCAAGAGGTCAAATAACCAGTTGCCAGAAGTTAAAATAACTAGACTGTGGAGCAGCAATATCTGAGGAGCTGGCATGTGTCCCAGGCCTGGTTGTCATACAAATGAAAGAAAAGACAGCTGGAATCTTTTTGGATTGACTGTTATTTTCTGTGAATATAATGTAAATCTACCACTCTGGTTTTTCAACCAGATGCCTGAACTGGGAGTTGAGAAACTGATTCAGTAAAATATAAGGTCTCTTTATATCTCATTTTTCCATGTGTGAGTTTCATCTGCTTCATTTGGTTTTATCCTTTGGGATCAAGGACTGTTCAGGCTGTCTGAGCACAAAGAGTCTGATTACAGTTTGGGCTCTCCAGTAATCCAAACAAATACACTACATCCTCCCTTGCCAAAAGGTGTGTTCTCCCATCTGGGCAGCAACAAAATCTCCACAAAAGTACCACTGAGCAGGCACCTCTATCCACCATGGGGTGAAAATCCCAGCCAGGCTGGGTACCACAGTTGGATTTCCCTCTTCCCAATGATTTTCCCTGGGCAGTTCTTGTTTCACCACTAGTTAAAGTTTAGCTGTTTCCTACACATTCAGTGCCATCTCTTTAAAGATGTACATCTGAATGGGCAAGAAAGTTAGGGATTAGCAATGGGCAGAGGTCAAGTCTGTCAGGACTTTAAGCATGTTGTTGGTTGTAAAAAAGATTACATTACTGGCAGCCCTTTGCCAGATCAGTGCTTCTATGCCAAATGTTAATCCTTGCTGGGGACAAGATGGCTTGTAAATGTTATGGGAGAACACAGCTTTTCCTGTAGAAAACAGGCATTTATGGTTAAAACATGGATTGTTTTCTCATGCTTGTGTTTGCATTTCATGCCAATTCACTCTTGCTTGCTATGAGCTTCGCTTCAGTACTTACATTTAATCACTTAAGGTCTTTTTTTGTGTAGTTGAAGAGAGAATGGTTGAGTTCTTGGGGCACTGGGGAACAGAAGAGCCGGAGCTCAGCCTCAAGTTTTGCCAAAGGACTTGCACTGTGAAACTGGGCATAAGCAATGAGCCCACTGAACTTTTCTAATCTGTAAAACGGAGCTCCAGGTAAAATGGACCCTGTAAAATTGTATTTGTGACTGTCAGAAGTTCAGTGTTTGTTTGATTTGTAAAGCAATCTACCTATTTTAGTGTGGCTAACTATATAACTTTCTGAGTAATGTCCTTTCCCAGAGTCATAGAATCACTGAATGATTTGGGTTGAAACCTTCAGGATCATCTTGTTCCAACTCTCCTGCTGTGGGCAGGGGACTTTTCATTACACCAAGTTGCTCCAAGCTTTGTCTAACCTGGCACTGGGCACTGCCAGGGATGGGGCAACCACAATTAGACACTTTGGGAGAGCTTAGGTTTCCAGGTCAGGTGTTTACACAAGGGCAGCCAAGGCATAAGCCAACACAAGATTTTAAAATAACAGAAGACTCAGATGCGCCAAAGTTTATTCTGCTGTGGGCTGAGAACACAACTGGGTGTGAGCAGCAGCTGTTGTCAAATGTGTGCAGAACACTGCACATGGCTGAGCACAGTCAGGAAATTAATGTTGTAGCAGGAGATCTCACCAGCTGACAATGCTTGCAGAGCTGTACCAGTGCCCAAACTCTAGGGAGTCCCATGGCTGTCTCAAGTGAAAGGGAAACAAGCAGATCTGGGTGCAAACCACACTCACACCTGTTTTTGGCATCTAAAGATCCTCAGTGTCTCTGTGGCTCAGTTTTTCACCCTATTTTGGGAGGTAGTGAAACTCTATACTAAGGCTAAAATCAATAAAGCTTCGCTTTAAAGGGTTTGATGAGGTCAAGAAAACACCAGTGCCTGATGCACATGAGCTCCAGAGTAGAGGGGACCATGTAAATTCCCAGGTAGATTTGATAACAGAGTTCATAAAATAAGAAAAGCAAATTCAATCTGGGTAAACCTGAGCTCCTAGGTTTCATGCCATGTACATTTAGTAGCTATAAAGTTAGAATACTCTGGTAGAAGAGCATTCAACATTTTTTTCTGGCAAGAAGTAAAAAATGATATGCAGCATCCTAAGTATTAAATTCTGTTAGCTCAGTTTTGTTATGCAGATGGATTTTTTTCCTTCTCCTCTACTCTTTAAAATGTTTTGAATTAAAATAGCTTACTCAAGGTCACCGAAGGCATATGGTCCTGCTCAAAACTTTAAACAAAACATTAGTTTTTACAACCTTTTGTAATTTGGTATTGTATACAACATGGTTATAGACGGAGTTTCTGTAATCTTTGCAGTGGGTGACAGAAATATGAGAGCCAAATTTATAAGCCATTTAGTGAAGCATTTAATCAATTTCATGCATAGGAAATAACTCCGATTGCTTTGCTTTATCAATCTTGCTTTCTCAGAGACCTGCAGTCACCCCAACCTCAAAACACTTCAGAGCGTGTGGGGGGAACCATATGCAAAAATCTAATGCTGTACAGAGTGTCAGGGACTTCTGAGGGCTGTTTAAACTTGCCAGCATCAATAATCCCTCTTGAGGCTGCTAATATATTTCAGAAGGAAGGCAGAAAGCCTAATATTTATAGGAAGTTGCAAGGCTTCTTTTTACAGAGATTTTCCTTAAACACCCTTTGTCTCCAATGAGTCTTTGACACTGTGTAGAGTTATGCAGATTGAGCTTGCCTCTAATACTAAAGTGTTTCTGAATGTTGCCTTTAATCACTGACAAACACTTAAATATGGTGTCCCTGTTTCCATAAATTATGACTGGCATATCATTTGTCAGATTCAGAGACAATGCTTGAGATGACACTGCTCACTAAAGTCATAGCAAGCAAGACAACACGAGGTCTGGCCTGTCTTGCAGTGCATGTGGGAGTTAAAAGCCACATTTACCCATGACTGGGCCTGGGGGATTTATGGGAGACTGAGCTGAAGGATAACAAAAGTTCCTCTTCTGGTCTTCAAGCCATGGATGGACCACCTGACTTTTGGCAGAGGCCAAGAAGTTGGGAACCACAGTCCTCACTCTTCCGCAGGACAACATTCCTGAGCTCTGTTCTGAGTCCAGCTGCATCTCTGCTCACAAGGAAAGTTCTGATCTACTGGTACATGACAGCATGAGGTACTGCTCTTTCTGCAGAAGGGAAAGGAAAGCCTTGACCAAACCAACCTCATCCCTTCCTCCTGTATCTAAAATCCCTAGCTGGAGTAAGAGATAAGGCTTGAAAGGCTATTTCAGAGCACACTTTCTTCTCATGTACTACACCAGCTTGTACAATACCCGAGCAGAGTACTACGCAGTGACTTTTTTCCTGAGTGAAAAATTCCTGAAGGAGCAAAAAGCCAATCTCTCTGATAATCATCAGCTGCTCAACTATATTAAATTTAGACAAGGCTACAATAGTGCCAGAGTTGTCCCCTGCCCTCTAAAATTAGAACTGAAAGAATGGTGGGCATAGTGCTAAATATATAACTCATTTAAAAATAATGTGCTCTCAGTCTTTCCTAATGCTTGAAAAACTGATCATCATAAATCCCTAAAGATCTGTTTGCACAGTCAGCCTGTCTCCATCAGCCCCAAATATGTTTCAGTGGGGTCTGTCCTTTCCTGAACATCCAGTTTTTCTCTCGATATATAGGGGGAAAAAAAGCAGGAAAGGTTTGCTGCTGTTAAACGATATTGAAACAATAAAATCCCCAGTTATCTACCAGGACAGAAGCTTCACCTGGCCTCTGCTTTCTGTTTGGAAGCAAAAAAAGGAAAGAAAAAAGGGTTAATATTTACTATCTCTCATAAGCACTAGTCCTTGAAGAGTTGATAGGGACCATCCATTTGAAATGGTCACAAGTGTGAGGTTTAGTTCTTCAAGCCATAGAAGAACAATAGCAATCCTCTGCAGAATAAAAAAAGACTCACAACGAATCAAGAAACTTAATTCTTCTCTTGTTTCTCAGCTCTAGCAAAACCCAGTGCTAACAATTTCAGAATCAATAAAATCAGCAGGATGGATTAAGAGCAGTTTTGCATAGAAACAGGGGCATGGAAACCCTACATTTTTCCTTCCTTCCTTCAAGGTCAGAAAAACTTCTACCTGGAAGCAAACCTCTTCTTTCCTTACCAATCCCCTTCTAACAATGCACAGGACCCCCCAAGGGAAGAAGCTGCATTAAGGAAGTTTATAGAGAGCTGGGGCCTGGATGCAAATTGGGCTAAAGGAAATCTGGGACCTGGCAGGACTTAGAAATCTCCATCATGAGACAAAGGGTTTATTGAAAAATATAGGCTTTTATTTGCCAACTGTTTCTCTTTTTTTGTTATCCTGTCTCTCAGAGAATCTACAACAGACATCTTTGAGGAGAGTGAAGTGAGGGGAAGGGAAATATTTGTTTGGAAGGGTTTCATGGAAGTACCAAGAAATCTCTCTGCTGTCTGGTTCTTTCTTGGGGTGGGGAAACAAACTTGGGATCTACGAGAACCCAAAAACCACTTGGCTGGAAAAATTAGAGATGGGGACTGTGTGAAGTTGGAGGCCATGGTTAAAAGAGAGAATGCTGTTTCACCACAAAATTTGGTTAAAATGGAGTGGTGTGCAGTTTTTCCTTCTACTTCAGCCGCTCTTCCTCCCCTCCCCATGCTTGTGGGATGCTGCAGAGGGCTCAGGTCTGTGCTCATGGGCTCCTGAAGGGCTGTGAGAGGTGCCTGTGCCACAAGAAGTGGGTCTGGACTTGATCTGCTGCAAATAGCAATGCTTGTTAGGGAAGCAAACAGGTCATATTACACTTTTCTTGTACCTAAAATAAATCAAGAAAGGTGTAAATGTGCTAGTCATGAACTTATTTCTCCCTTGGGCTACTTCCATGAGATGTTTCTTTCTCTTCCTTCCCCCCTCCTCATTCTACCTTTGCTCCTTTGGATGCCTTCAGCTGATTGGAGGGGTTTACTGAAAATAGAAATATTAAAAAGGCATGTTTTCTGTTTGGAACATTCTGGGGAGGATTAACTCTTTGAATTCTTCGCCCCATAAATTTGGAGTTTCCCCTCTAGTTTTGCCTTGCAGAAATAGTAAGGCAAGAGAAGTACATGTAAAAGAAAGTGAAAAGTTTTTTTTACATGGATATATTTTTGCAACCTTAATCAGCAGGTGATTTCATCTTCTTCTTTCCATTTAAACAGTAACTATGATAAAAATTCCATGCTTTTCTGCTGGAGGAAGCCAGATGTTACCTAGAAAAGTTTATCACAATACGAATGCATGTTTTTGGGAGGGGAAAAATAGTGTGGGAATTCAAGGTTAATTTTTTATTTGTATTTTTAGAGGGATATAGTGATTAGCAAGCATGTGTCAGTGGGCTGTTTCTGGTGTTTTCTGTGAAAACGATCAATTTGCCACCCCTAGGAGCTGTTTGTTACTCTGTAGAGTTCTCTGGACATGGTCTAGAGCTGCTCAATTTTTACAAATGAAAGTAAATCAGAATTTAAAAAAAAATCCTACTACCTGCTCACTGGCCAAAGCTGCTTCTCTTGAAGCAGAAGAGACACAATTTAAAAAACTTCAATCAAGTTTTTTACTGTTTAAGAAACACAGTATTTTATGGATGTAATTTATAAGCAGAAAAGAAGAGGGCTATTCCCAATATTATCTTTATCTTCTAGACATAAATAACAAACAACTCTGGTAATCAAAATTTACTGCAATTGTAATAGGTTTTGGCATCGTTTATGCATTGCAGGGAATATTAACATGATGTTGACTTTCAGGACTGAGGCCAATTTTTTTAAATTTTATTTTTTTTTGGCTGAATTAATTTTATATATATATATATATATACACACACATATATATATAAAACCTCCCTTCCCCCCAGTATATTTGTGACTTTTATGGCATTCGAGAGATCAATTCTCATAAATAACACTGTTTATATCTCCTAATCAGAAAGTTGAAATTATCTGTGACAATGTGAACACTAAAAAGTTGTATACTATGAAAATATTTCAATAATTAATGCATGCACTATCTAGAGCAATTGACAGTGAGGTCATAAACATAATGGGCCATCTGTGTTTGATTTGTATCTGAAAATGCTTAAAGGGAAAGGCAGGTAATTCAGGCTTCTCTTACAAATGTAAACAGGCAAGATTTTTCACCTTCTTAGAAGGTTGTTGAACCATTTCATTACTTTAAAGAAGAAGGAAAAAAAAAAGGTTTTTCCAGGCTAGAGCCTTTTAGCACACTTGCATTTTGCTCCTGTATTCTGTGACAAGCAGCACACACCAGCGGGGCTTTTAGTCTTCTTTTAGAGTACGGAGATGATTGTCATTCTCCTTTATTTACTTTATATTGCTTGCTCTATAAAAAAATGCCACTTCAGGCTCCTGAGCAATTCCAGCAGCTCACTTTCTGGGACCTGGGTTTAAATAGTTTCCTTTGGACCTTTCCAAGTTCAGATCTGCACCCGGCTGTTGAAAGACAGCAAAAGGTTTGTGCAGGGATCTGGCTGGTTGTGCCTTTATGACCCTTCTCTGGATTTGTCCCAACTTGTCTCCTGAACCTTTTCTCCCTTGTGAAAGTCGAGACTCAGGTTACCTGCATATCTGGGCTTGGATTTGATTCAGCGCTGGATTTCTGCGCCGCGATGGGGAGGAATGGATTGTCCTGCTATTGTCAGGAATAACTCTTTATCTCTGAACTTATATGCATTGGCACAAAGCCAATATCAGGCTGGAATGACTCAATAAATAAACAACCAAATACCCCTCTTGTTTTCACTGGCTGATCCGATGACAGTCGGGCTCCTGCTCTTGGCACCGACCGAGGCTCCACTGAAGGAAATGCCATTATCTTTCCCGTGCCAGGCAGAGATTAATACATTCTTAGAAATTGAATCCAGACAGGACTTCTAAATGATTTCATGTGACCTCCTGTATATCAGGGCTATTAAATACTACAAATTACCTATGATAAGACCAGAGATTGCAACCTATTTAAAACTCTGTACATTTTTTTCCCACCTCTGCTCTGCCCTTTCTTGTTCCTCAAATATTAAGTGTAGGCAGAGAATGGATCATAGCAAGGCAATACTAGAGTCCAGAGAAACTGGCTGAAATATATCTGGGTTTTCCTGCCCAGTAAGAATTCCCTCACTGTCCCTGATAATCTGATCTGGGCTAATTTCCCTCTCAGATCTGAAACTGGTGATCAGTGCAATCCTGAATATGACACAGACATCAGCTGCCACTTGTGAGACCTCTTCATTGCCCCCCCGACTTTGATCACCTCTTCAGCATTTCATATCTAGCATTGCAAAATCTTGGATGTAGCAAGGGAAAAAACACCGGAATGAAATAAGACCAGAAGCTGAGTTATACACCAAAATTTGGGAATTATTCTTGACATTGCAAGTACCTGTCGAATGCTTGGGACTCCAAAGCACAAATATTTTCCCAATGTTGGACCACAAGGATAGTAAAGGGCACAAGGCAAAGCTCCAGATTCACAGAGTGATAAAGAGAAGGACTGGTTTATGTGTGTTGAAAATTTGCATTTCTCTCCCTTGCATAAGCATCCTCCTCCTTTCCCCATATCCCCTCAAACAGGAGGGTGTATAAATGGCTGGGTGTTCCAATTCAGAAGATGAAGAAGATAAATTCTATGTTGTCCAAGCTCAATGGTCTCAAAGTTTAGCAGTTTGCAGTACTGGGAAACTGCATCTTACTTCAAAGCTGAGTTTCTGTAACTCCTGTTTCCGTTCTTGCATCTTGTCACGTTGTTGGCAGCAAGGTCAAATGCCCCACGTTATCCAATATTCTCCCTGTGCACAGATCCCACTGCTTAGAAATCAACTCCTCTTCCTCCATTTTTGTTTGAGGAATTTGAGTCTACATGTTGCACAGCAGTGCTTGTTTCTAGTATCTAGATTATTTTATTCTCCTATGGTCTTACTTTGGGATGTCTCCCTTTTGAAAATAAAGTCAGACCCAGCTGCCTAATGATTGGAATTACCAGTTGTTTTTGTCAGAGCAGATAATTTCCTTGTCTCTACTTGAATGTCTCTTTTTTTTCCTTTCCATTCTAGCTCTGGACTCCAGAGAGTTTTGGCCTCGTTATGCTGAGTAGAGGTGGAGATTAAATACTTCAGGTTCAAATGTTTTGAGACAGTTTCCCACTGTATAAAAGCAGCCTTGTTCCCTGGTTTTTGCATTGTTTAGCTACATTGCAGTAAACACAGCATGACAGACTGCCCTGAATCAGAACCTCATCCTCTCCCCTCACTTGCTAAAATAATTCTTCCTGTCATCTACAGATTTTATTAGCACAATTTTATGTGCTATGTGAAAATTTCATAATAAAGTTCATGATACTATAAACTGCAAGTTGTGTCAAACCAAAGTAAAACCTGACGCAGCCATGGCCTGTGACAGATTAGGGAAAAATTATTGGAAGGAGAACTCTGTACCTTCCTGATTTCAAAATCAGCAGTTAAAAGACACCCAAAACCGGTGTTTAATATTACTCAGTGAGGTTTCATGGTTTTTAAAATCCATATATACTTTTGTTCTCTCCAACATCTTTGAAAATGAGTTCCATCATTGAATTCATGCTGAGGAGAAAAATACTTTCTTGTAGCAGGTGCCCTATATTGTATTATGAAAAAGAGTGAATAATCATTCCCTACTTACCTTCTCCATTCCAGATTTTATAGGCCAGATACTGTGTTCCCTTTTTCTTTTTCAGATATTCTTTGCTTAAAAGAAGCAGGAAGATGTTATAATTTTCTGCATCTATTTTGAGTCAGAGTGACCAGAACTACCGTGGATTTATATGTGGCAAGAGGATATTTTCTGCATTTTCATTCTCTACTCATATTATTGAATCTTATTTTCCCTTTTGTGGGGCACTGAATTGATGCTTTACAGTGAATTATTCGCAATCGCTGAGATCTTTCTGGCACAGATGCATCCACAGCCTCTGTGTGTGCCTGTATTGCACTTTTATTACTCTCCACCCAGTGACACTGAATTTCTCCTGTTATTCTAATACTCTGGCACTTAGTACAGTGAGATATTTCAGCTTGGAGAGTGTTGGATAATTCTCTATCATTTATCCATATATGATAGCATAGTTGGTGACAGACTCCTGGGGGGCTCCTACTCCATGACTGCCCCCCACTCTGAAAATTAGATATCTACTCTTGTAACCATCCCACCTCAGGACAGTTCAGATTAAAGCACTGAAACCTTCTCAAAGCCCTTCTAAAAATCTGACCAAGAGCCCTTGCTGGAGATGCATGAGAAGCCACTGATTCCTTTGGCAGAACTCATTAAAAGGACTTTGTGCAGAGCAAGGAATGGTTCTGAATATCACTTGGCATTAAAAGTCGTGGTGGTTTTGCTTGGTTAAATTTAAAATAATTTCAAAAGGAGCATGTGTTTTTCTACTTAAGGCTGTGATCTGGAATTTGGGATATACAGGTTGTGCTCCTTCTCTGCCAAAAATCTGTCCTACTGAGCAAGTTGTTTCATCTTCCTGCAGTGCAGTTGCTCAGAGGTGCAATTATTACTTATTTCTTCCATGTCCTCTCTTCAGCTTCTAAGATTTCCTGGATAGGGGCAGCATATTTATATCTAGATTTTTCTTTAAACCATTTTGTTTGGTAACTCTGGATGATGTCATAATCCAAGCTGATAATGCATTTGTTAAGGTCAGATAGTCTGATAAGGACATTAAATCACTGTTTTTAACCAAGCTCCATTTCACTCTTTCAGTTAATATATATTTTTTTAAATTTCAGTGATACATTGTCTCAATGAGAATATTGATTTTGGCCACTAAATCAACCAGTATACCAAAGTAAAAAATTCTGTGTTATTTCGAGTGAAATTAATTTACTTTTATTCTGCTGTTTTAAAGATACTGGTTAGTCTCTAGCAGTAATAATATCAGTAAAGAAAAAGCCAAGGGCCTTTTTAATGAGATTTCATTAAGGTGTGATACTTAAGAAATGGGAAGTAGGCAAAAGAATCACAGAGCCTGCACTGAAGATGTTGTGCCTTAAGAGTCTGAGTAATAACTGTTGGGTCAGTGGCTATAAACCAGTCCTATAAATGCAGAATATAAGATCTGAACGGGGCATTTCCTCACAATGATTATGCCAGCAGCTAATGGTCACATCCAGTGGGTCACCCATCCTTCCTCCCTCCCCTTTTAAAGTGACACCCTCCCTGTTTTCACTCTGCATCTGTCATAAAGACACATTGATTTCCTTTCCGAGCAAAACACATATTTCTTCCCTCCTGCTAAGAAGATAAATCTGACAGATTTTAATCAAATGTAGTTGTTCACAACTATAGAAATGTTTCCAGTGGCACAGATGAAAAGCTTTTTTTTTTTTTTTTTCTATTTATTTTTTTAAAGGGGGTTTCTGGAAGTCAAGTTTATTTGGAGAGTGCACCTGTGCTAAAAATTTTACTATATGCACCAGCAGTTAACATTTGGGAATGCCCTATGGGCAGGTTTAACTTTACTGCCCTCCAACATAATGCCTGTCTTGTAGTGGTAACCATGAATACTGCCATAGTTAAGGGTCTGTCAGTGGTTCTGTCATAAACTCCCCTGTTTCCAGGGTTTTTATAACTCAGCCATAAAAACTCTCTCCAAGCTAAAGCTTAGCTCACCAAGGCAGACCTGATTCTGATCTTGGAAAGGCAGATGATGCATATCCCTCTGTCTCTTCTGAAATTAGCTGTGATCCTCCAGGAAGGGCTCTCACAAACCATGGGTGCCATACATGTCCAGCAATATGTGAGAGATGAAGGGGGAATAGTGTCTTAGAAAGGCTTTCATCCTCTTCAAATGGCAAATAAATTGGCCTTCTTACTTTGAAGTGAGAGAAGTCAAACAACACAGTGCTTTCAATTTAAATTGCATTTTTACTTTAGTCTTTTATTTTTTTTAAGTAACTTTAGGAGTTCATTACTGCATAGCCTGGGCCATAGGAAAATATCTGATAGCATTTAGAAATGTGGAAAATCATTCACTATTTAAGTATTACTCTGGATTTAAATCTGTGGGAATGAATGTGGAAATGGAAATCCTGAAGAAAACGATCACCCAAATCTGAGTAGAGCCAGTGTTCAGCAACACAGAAACCATGGCTACTGTGACCTTGGAAGAAAGGGAGTGGTGTTAAAAATGTAAAATTGCAATTTAAATTTCTGCTAATTTGTCTGCAGACTTAACCCAGCTTGTAGGCAAGGCTGGCTGCAATGAGCTCCACAAGTAGAGCAAATATTGGTGCATAATAATAATAATTTTCTATAGTGGCTTCTAGTGTAGATTTGGAAATAGGTTTTACATTCCTCAGTAAAATTAGAATGTGATGGATGGATGCTAGCTGAACTATGCTTCTGATGCTGTGTTAATGCCCACTAATTAAAAAAAAATAGCAAACTTTGGATGCTGGCTATAGTTGGGTTGTGGAGGATTATTAATTTTTGGGAGCAGCAAGAATTGTTCAACTCTGCCAGGGTATCCTTGGGTTTTCCATGATCTCCTGATGGTTGAGGTGCTCCAGTCCTCCTCATTCCCGTCCTGAATTCCCCAAAGCTGAACGCTTACCAAATATTTGTAATTTGAACCTGTGGGTACATCTGAACAATGCTGAAGAGAAAAAAAAGGAGATTGCTTGAATGGGCTTCTAGAGCTGGCACCTTCACATTCATTCCTAGTACTGGCTTTTTTCTACAGTATTTTGCATTTTTGCAATAATAAAGTTTGGGCTCTAAGGAGCAGGAAGACAGTGACTCAAATTGTCACCTCTCCTACAGTGATTTTATTTCTGGGTGCCATACGGGGCGTGTGGCGTCTGGGAAGGAGGGAAGGTTTAGAACAGATATTAGGAAGAAATTCTTCCCTGTGAGGGTGGTGAGGCAGTGGCACAGGGTGCCCAGAGGGGTTGTGAACTCTCCATCCCTGGAACTGTCTAAGACCAGATCGGACAGGGCTCTGAACAACCTGGGATAGTGGGAGTTGTCCCTGCCTGTGGCAGGGGTTGGAAAGAGATGGGCTTTAAGGCCCCTTCCAACCCAAACCATTCCATGATTTGCTTTGTCCCATCCTCTGGTTGTCCTTTTGGTGAAGTTTTTTTGGCTTGACCAGGAGAATAATGTGGGTCATGACACAAGCTGGGACAGGGGGAGAACAATGATTCAAAATGTGATTTGGTGCCTGCTCCTCCCCTGCTCTGCTCCTGGGACACTCAACGTGCCTTGTGCCCCTGACTGCCTCATGCTTCAACCAGAGGGGCAAAGGAGAGGGGGGGAACTGCCAATCCATCTCTTCCAAAGAGCAGTTTATAAATCTAAGGAAAAATTATAGAAAATTAAAACAAATTTAGTAGGAAGGGAAAAAAAGCACGTTTTATTTTCTATTTCTACACTGATAATGAATATTAATTTAAACCAGGATCCTTTTTGGAAATGAGTCAGAAGTAAGCCCTGGTCAAAGCTGTTCTTACTTTTAAACACTATTCCTGCTTCTATGTTATGGGGAGCTTTCATGGTTTGTGCCCTGAATCAGATAATTCAGGCCTTTCTCCTCTTTAGATCTAGGCCAACAAGATGATCTTTTGGTGACCAAGGCTTCCCATAATATTTTTCCCTTATGAATCTTCTCTCTTCAAGGTATGAAGGAAGTTTCTTCTTTTAAGGAGCCTGGTTTCCCAGTAATCTTGGGGTGGATTTACACATTTAAGTCACATCAAATGCTAATAGGAATTCCTTGGTCAAATCCGCTGCCCTGTCCCTCTTCATGCCTCACTGGGAGAAAAGAGCCATTAGTGTGTTTAAAAGTAAATTTCAAGGTTTCCTTTCTGTGTGTTCCAATGGCTGAGGTTTATTCCTCTCGTCCTTTTTATTTTATTGTGAGGCACCTTGAGTTATTTGCATGATAAGACACCCTGTAAATGGATTATATTGTAATGCATTGTGTAGGTTTAATGCTGACAACAGCTTGGTTTGGAAGTAAGATAGCAACTTAGATTTTTAGTTTCTGATGTGCCGTGCAGAGAAATGCCTTTTGAGAAGCATGAGGCGAAGCAGGAGGGATGAGGAGGAGGCAGCCCGAGTTAAGTTGTGTGAATAACGTGAGGGAAGGCTGGCGTTCAAGATGAGCTGAATGCATTAACTTCTCAGCCCCCAAACTGGAGAGAATCAACAGCACAAATGCCACTGGCTCCCCCTTCTCTGCTCTAACACTTAATCTGTTTTTCCCCCTTCATTTTTTTCCAAGGATACCAAAGGGATGGCAATGTTTTTTGGTAACAGCCTTTCACACGGGATGGGTGTACCTTTGCAGACATTGTGCCTAGAATATTATGTCATTATAAGCTACCTACTTAGAAGTTGAAGCTGGTCCCCTGGAGAAGTCCTGTATTTCAGAAAAAATGGTGAAATGAGCAAAAAGTCTGTTTTTGGGGGGAAGTAGATTGCCCTTAACTCTCACTGGACCATGTAATGAGTGCTGGTGCAGGACATTTGGCAGTGTGAGCATGGAAAACATAACTTCCCAGGAACAGTGTGTTTAAATCCTGGCAGAAAGAGCTTGGCTTTTCCTCCCAAGGTAAGTGTGGAGTTTGCATTGAGTGAGTATTTTAGATAAGGCCATAAAAATATAAACTTGCTGTGGAGAATAAAGTGTTTTTCATCTCTGCTGAAGTCCTGCACAAGGCTGCATTTCATGTTACATGCTTGAGATACTCTGTGCAAGTGGCAGAAATATTCCTCTTTCTCCCTTTCAGTTGAAAAAATAAAGCTCTCCGGTTTTTTAAACTTTGCTCCATATAACTCAAAGCTTGAATAAAATGATAGCAATTTAATCAAGGGTGATGACTCTGTTTCACTTGTATCTTGTTGCCTTAATTCTTCATGGTACCCAGCACCCTTGTGCTGGTTTAAAGTTCTTGGGCATTTTAAAGTTCTTGGGCATCTCTTTAGCATTTGCCTTGTACATGGTATCATTTCCCACTAATAGAACTATTCACATATCCCACATATTTTAAATAACTCTTTATTATCTATAGTGGCTGAATGGAGGAAGCTGAGCAGTCGTGCAAAATTTATGCATCACTTAAATTAAAATGAAATGCTGCTTGGAATCACTTTAGGTTTCATTTTTTAGCTCAAAGTAGTCATGAATAGCATTTTGAAAAGCACTTTGATCATTGCACTGTTAAAAAAGACAACAGAGGAGAGAGGGGAGTATCTTTTGGGGAGAAGCCTTTGAAATCATAAAGTGTAACTAAACTTAGTCAGCATACTGTGACCTGTCAGGAAAGAGCTGATCCTATTTAAGCTCCGCTGCATGCGGCCAAAATACTTTAAAGAGAATTCTGTAGATTTCTGTGTTTCCTGACGTCAGCCTGGCACAAGAGGAAGATTGGCTGCTATTTTTTTTTTTTAAGAGAAAAAGAAATGCTTAGAAGTGCCACCAAAGCATTCCTGACTTAGGCCACTGTGCTGGTGACGCTGCAGTTTCTAGGACATATTGCCACTTGATCCAGCTCTGGATCTGTGACTGAAAAAGGGAGATTTTGGTATACCAATCCATTCTTGTCAATTAAAATACATGGAGCATCTTGTCTTCCCTGCTGCTCCATGGTTATGAGGAAAGAATTAGGCACTAGCCATCCCTTACAGATGAGTGGCGTGTAAATCTGGATTAATTCTGGCGATCTGAGGGAAGCTATACAAGGACCTGTCTCACTCCAGTGCATGGCCTTTATGCCACTGAATTCCTACACTGATAAAGAGATGCTGTACAGTTGTACATCCAACACCAGTCTCAGGGCAAGAAACTCTTAATAATAGTTTAAATTAAAACAACTGGTGCTTTTAAAGAGAGGAAGAGGTTCTTTGTGAAGCACAAATAAATTCTCCATCTCTCTCTCTGAAGACGTCACTAACAACTCATTTAAACCCTTCTCGTAAAAAGAGTGTTTGTGTTCTAACAAGAAGTTTTGCAATCTGGAACAAAATGTTACTGATTGGGGAATTTGGATCTCAGCTGCTCCTGAATGACTCCAGATTGAATTTCATTCATGATGGTGCTTTTATTCCAGACTTGCACGAGGGCAATAGACCGTACATTAGGGAAATCAGTGTTGCTGAATTATTATTTGATTAAAAAAGAAGAAAGAACCTTCAGTTGTCACTAGAAGCAGGACTTGGATGGCTTTTTGCTGTTGGAAATGTCTGAAGCAGTTGCAAACAAAGCTGTGCAAATGGTATTGCTTTCCATAAAAATATCTGTCACGGGGAGTGTCCTTTCCTTTTGTGGGAACACCTGTTTGCGTGGTTTCTGCTCTGTGTGGGGTGAGAGCATTGGATCCAAGACACCCCAGGATGCAGTGGAATATTGCAAAATAAATCACCCTGCCTTTGAAATCTGAAAGAAATTTTGCTTTGTATACAGCGATGCAAAGTCTGATACAGGAGTGCTGTTATCTGAAGGAAAAACAGAGTGATCAAAATTGGTCATAATTCTTCCATTAAGTGGCAGATAAAACTTTAATTAAGACAGCCTACTGGAAGCTCAGGATGCTTCAAGTGTGACTAATACTGACTGGCAAAAATATTAATTTTAACAAACATTAATTAGTGAGTTTTTCCTCAGTGGCTGAGGAGACAGTTGTTGCATGCAAGTGTCCGTGCAGGGGTGTGGATGGATGTGCATATTGGGGCGTGTGACACGTGGTGAGACAGCACAAACGGTCTCATGTGTTCCCCAGCATTTAATACAAGGTGGTTTGGTGTCTGAGCAATGTGTCTAAAGACATGGACACATGGATTTCTCACTGTGATGAACACACATCAACACCAAACCCCAGTGGCCAACGTTGGCTGCTTGTACATGAGGATGCACCAGCACCTTCCAGTGTTCCACCAGGTAGGTACTGGTTTGGGATTTCTGTTTTCCTGCACCTGAGCTGAGACAAACTAGATGAACTCTTGTGAGACTCCAGCAGGAGTTCTGCCTTCAGCTCTGAGACCCCCAGGATAAGAAGGATGTGGACCTGTTGGAGTGAGTGCAGAGGGGGCCACAAAGATGATCCAAGAGTTGGAACACCTCTGCCATGGAGACAGGCTGAGAGAGCTGGAGAGGAGAAGGCTCTGGGGAGACCTCACAGCACCTTTCAGTGCCTAAAGGGGCTTCAAGAGAGCTGAGAGGGACTTTTGGCAAGAGCATGGAATGACAGGATGGGCAGTAATGGCTTTAAACTGAAAGAGGGCAGGAATAGATTAGATATATGGAATAACTTTACTGTGAGGGTTCTTCAAAGTGTTCAAGGCCAGGCTGGACAGGGCTTTGAGCAACCTGGTCTCATGGAAGGTGTCCCTGCCCATGGCAGGGGTGGAACAAGATGATCTTTAAAGTCCTTTCCAATCCAAATCATTCTGTGATTCTCTGAAAACCTGGCCCCACTACTTCAGGCTCCTGGCAGCTGCAGGGCAAGGTTACAGCTCTGACTTTCCCCTTCAGCTGAGGCATCTGGGGCTGTTTTTTCTTCCAGAGCCCTGGAGTTTCCCCATGGCTCGTAGCCTCAAGGGACTGCACAGCTGCTTGTCCTAGAGCCAGATCAGGCTGGGGTCAATGGCATAACTCGCCCTCCAATTTTTGGGGACTAAGGTTACACTGCTGATGTTACAGGAGAAGTGCTAAATGGCAGAATCAGCTGGATGGAGTGGCTACTTTAGAGTATTTTAGCCTTGTGGCTTGAGCATTTGGGTTATATTTTAGCAAGTGAGATGACCATTCTTTACAGATATTAAGAATGCAGAGCCTTGTGAATAGCGGAAAATCTAACATTTCATGGATATCAAAACTCACGCTCTTTTTTCCGTAATACTAGTGTGTTGTAATTCTTTTTTGCCCTCTATTATCCTTTTACACTGCCACAGAATGTACTTTCATCTTTTGGAAATGACCCTTTAATGCACTGGCTAAAATTTAATTTAGGATCTTTTGTTTTAAAAAGTGTGTGCTTTGTTGCACAGGAGTAACAATGGGGCTTCCATGTTTTTTATTGAGACTGTTAGAGCAAAAATGGATATTTATGAGATATTTTTTTCCTGACTGCTCAATCTGCAAACTCAGCTCAACCTTGGAGACCAGGCTGTGTTCCTCCTGAGGTGTGAGCCCTTCCTACCAACACAAATTCTTCCAGTGATGGCTCTGTTGTCCCCTTCATGCTAAAACAAGCATCAAGTAATTGAAACTTAATTTTCTTTGTAAGATATGGAAGGAAACATGATTTTGAAGCCCCTTGGAGAATAAGTTAGAGAACCAAACTGCTTTTTTGAAAAGAATTGTTTCTTTTTCCCCAGTGTAAAACAGAACTTTGAATTTTGAATGAATTTTGAATCTCAATTACCATCCTGTGTGGGCCCTAACATGAAAGTTGTTACCACTCTCAACTTTTAGCTGCTTTCAAACCATGTTTAACTGGAACATCAGAGACAGTCCCTTCAGCTGGTGAGAATAATTTCAGTTCCAAATATCTTCATGAAGAGATGCAAGAGCAGATGTTTGTATCTTTTTATTGTCTCAGTGCTTAATTCACTCAACTGTAGTAGCTACAGAGGACTTTTGCCTCTATTACTACAACTTTTAAAAATTTTTCTGTGTGGTTATCAAAGTTTTCTTCCATTCCAGCTACTGATTTTATTGCCTAATGCTGGCAATACTCCGTTATCTTTATCTCATCTTGATCTATGCTTTTTATTTGAGTTGCAAAAGACCACAGCCACAATTCAGCCTAAGAAGATAAACTAAAGTAATTCAAGCCCAGTGAATGCTTTTATTCTCTTGTGTCCATACTTTCATAACTTACTACTCGTCTGATCCATTTTCAGCTGTAATGTACATATAATCAACCTTTTCAGACTTCTCACAAGAAAAGCTTTTGTTCACTGGGCAGTAATCAGTATTAAAGGCCTTTAAAATGGTGAAAGTCAATGACACTAGTGCATTGTCCAGATACATTGTTGTTGATGAAGAGAACTGATATTACTGTGAAAGACCAATTTCATCTCAAAGTTTCTTCATCTGCCGTGATCACAACATTTTCCACATATTGTTCTTCACAATCATGTAAGTTGGTGTCCACCTCTGATATTTCATTCTAGCTCGGGTAATTTTTTCCCCCCAGAGCAGCTACAGAATGATTTGATGGCTTGGAGTAAAGCATTGAATAGTCTCAGTCCATTAATGGAGCCTCTACAGACACCATTATATATGAGCTATATATATTACAGCATTTGAATCAGTGAAGAAAAAAAATCTTACAGTAAGAAGACACTTGATCACAAATATAGTTGTGTCACTTGAAAGTTTTAAATATAAAAGAGCATCACTTTAAAAAAGAATAAGAGGAGTGAAGCCAACAAATTTTTCTCTAGGTTAGTACTGTACTACAGGCCTAATTATAAACCTAAGACTGGTTCCAGGGATTTCAAATTCTTTAACATTAAGCTTGTGATTAGATGCCTTAACGTTTGCCATTGTTGTGGATACGGACATGTACTCTCCCAGTTTTTAAATGTTTATTTTTGACTCATGACAAACCAGATTTCTCTGTGAGGTGTCAGGTAGAAACAAAGTCCTGCAAGTTTTACAGTCTGCAGTTAAATGCTGTGGGCTCCACTGCTTTACAGCCTGTTAACTCCAGTGACATTAGGATCTAGCACAAAGGTGGGGAATACCCTCATGTCACCCAGAGCTGTCCCATGGAGGAAGAAAACACTAACTGGAGTTTCTGGCTCTGATTGCTTTCTGTTTGCCTCAGGGTGTCCAGCTGCTGAAGTACAAGCTTTTATTAGTTTTACAACTCCATGAAGCAGCTTTGAAGGTAGTTGTTTTTGGGACACCTTCACTGGGGTACCAAGTGGAAGTCCTCACAAGAGCTGGCCTTCAAAATTAATTGTACCAGACACAGATTTATCCCTTGGTACTGTCCTAAATCATATTTAGGCAATGCAAATATTGCTACTTTTTAAACCAAGTCAAAGGCTGTTAGGTGCAATGGCTTTTGTTAGATCCCATAGTAAAACTGGAAAAGCAACTATTGGGCACTGGAAGCCTTCATTATGTCTGAAACACAGCAGCAGACTTGGCTAAATACAGCTGAAAATAGTTGCCACATGTTCACTGTATGAGTCAATTACACAGTTGCTGACAGGGAAATGGTTGGCATCCACAAGAAAAGACTAAAACAAAAACTTCTTTTCAGATTTTCCCATTTCTTTTGTTTGAAACGAATATTAAACACCTATTTCCCAATTTTTCCTTTTTTTCCCTTCTAAGAAAATAAGTAGTAGTTTGGACTTTTTCCTTTATTTTTCTTTTCCCCTCCTTTTGCACTCCTCATCCTTCTCCTTATTTTTCCTATTTTCAGACTAATTCTTACAAATTGTTAATTCTGGAGAAGTTACAGAGGAGAACAAAGGAAAACTGAAACTCTCTAAAGTGGTTAAACTAGTTTCATTTTTCTTTCTGCTGTTATAGCTTTTCCAAACCAAACTGAAATTTTGGATATTATTCACTCATCCAACTAAAGCAACAAAAAGGAAAAATGAAAGGAAATGGACAAGGAACAAAAATAATTCCAGTGCTTGCAAAAATATCATGCAAACAGTAGAAAAAAAATTGTTACATTTTGTACCTTGTCAGGGGGAAAACAATGGAGTTTTGAAATTCTTAATGAAGAAGTTCTTCCATTTTTCAGCTGCTCTGAGAAATCCAAAGACCTCAGCTGTTTTCATCACTAGTGTTACTGCCTTTCTACTTGTCTTGGATCTTGCTTTTACGAGATGCTATCAGAGCCATGCTGTGTCTCTTCTGAATTAACTGAGCTTTTCAGCTGCATATTTTAAGTCTACATGAGTCAAACGTTCATTGGACTCATCAGTCATCAGCCCCATATATCACTAATGCCAACTTTGATACCAGGATGACTCATGTCTTGATTATTTTGAATAACAAGTGTGCTCTTGTGGTAGGACAATATGATTTTGCTTGCTTCAAAATGGATCAGCAGAGAGTCGCCACATATTTCAGGTGAGCAAAGCCATCATGAAAATGCATGTTGGTACAAAATTGTTCATCCTTCATTATTTTCACAAGGATGATTTTTTCCCCCTGCTAATGAGTCCATTAAGCAACTCCTGGCTTTTTAGATAACAGGTAGTTGAAAGTTTAAACATGACAATAAAGTACATTATTTTAAGTTACTTTTATGTCATAAAATTATTTCACCTGTAGAGTACTACGAAAAACACCCAGGCAAATGATCCACCAGAGAGGCTGTGGCTGTGTAATTTTTTGGTGATTATAATTTCCTTTTAGACTGTTCAACATCTGTAATTCAATAGAACATTGGCAGTGCTGTTTCGTGTGGCTGCTGAGCTGTGCTGGGCTGTAGATCACAGTGCCCTCAGTGGTGGCACATCCTGCTCACAGTGGAATGAAATTTTTGGACTGTAACTGCCTTTCCTATCCCAGATTTAAGTAACCCCTCAATGGTTCAACACCCCAAGAATATGCCAAGAAACAGCTGGTGCTGATATTTCAAACAGTCTCATTCCAATACCTGAGCAAGCTGCTTTGGAGTCTCTCTGTGCTGCTCTTTGGCTCACTGAAGACCTTATCTCTCCTTCCATCAAGCACAGCCAGCCATCCCTTATTTGCAATCTTTAGATGTTATCAAAGTGGTTGCTATGTTCTAACGTCTTTCACATTCATGTGACCAGGAAGGCCATTGTGCAGTTGTTGTCCCCACCTCTATATCCTGTAGCTACATGTTAGTAGGTGGAATTATTCAGCAGTTTTACAACTGCTTTTACCATCAATTATATTGCTACTTCAGTGAGCAAAGTTTGACTTCCGAGTCTTTGGAAGTTTTTCTTTCCTTCTTTGAGATGTGGAGTTGTCCAGTCTATCCATGTTGTTGGCTAGAAACAGCAAAATGCTTGGCAAAGTTGTGTCCCAAGTCCCCCTCAGAGGAAAATAAATTGTTTCTAAGATGAAGTTGCCTCTTTCAGCTTTTCAGATGGAAAACTGGAGAGGGTAAAACATAGAGGAGCATGTGGACCACACAAAAAGTAAACAGCCACCTGATCTTTGGCCTGATCCAAACAAATGCTGTTGAAATAATTGAAAATATGCCAATTGACTTCTGTGGGATTTGCAGCAGGTTCTAAGCTGGCAACTACCCTTTCTAGCAAACAGATCTTGTCTACTTTTACATCTCAGGCTTATAGTTAATCAAGTTACTGAGACAGAAATGTCTTTGGCATGAACATGTTTCTCTGTTTCTCTTCCCAGCAACTAATAATGTTTCTCCAGGAATCGCTTCCAAAAAACTCAAAGGCCAGTATTTAGATAAGCAATATCAAAATGCTTCAGCATTAAGCTGTGGTAAGTATTTCCTCCTGCTTGTTGTAAGAAAGAAGGTTTTACACAAGCCATGCAGTCTTAACTTTCACCAAGTTAAATAAAGGTTTAGTAAAAGGATTTTGTGCCCTTTTAACCCCCAATAACCAGAGTGCATCCTGTGTGACCATTCATTACATATGAAACGGCTGTAATTTATACCAAATGGGGTAGGTGAATTCAAACAGAAAGATACCATCGATGATAAAAAGATAACACTTCTCTGTAACAGATGCTTCATTTTATGATGGAAATGGGGAAGCTGAATGCTGCAGGTGCTGGGCTGACACTAGGCCTGTGGAGAATCATTAGAGCCTCCTCAGAGATCTAGGTTTACTCTGTGTTTAATCAGCCACAGTCAGAAGAAATGGCTTCATTTCAGCTTGATGAGAGCCAGATTACAAAAGGAAGATAGATGGCCAATAAGGTTCATCACTATAAGCATATTGTCTTAATTTGAAGAAACAAGCTGGCATTCTGTGCTGAGGAAAAGTGAAGCGCAATATGGCTAGTATCAAACACTAGTTATTTCAAGTCTCTCTGCTCCCCACAATGAAAGTATTCTGGCTGCTCTTCCTTTGACTAAAATAGTGAAGAAAAATACCACAAACACTGCAAATAACCACATTTACTCATGAGATATCACTGCTTTGGGTTCCAGAATGCTGAAACCCTCCTGAAGTAATTCTGCTCATCTTAACAATTCTCCAGCCACTTATTTATACATACATATATCATAAACATAAATGTATCTGTGTGTCTCCATGAGTGAAAAGGTTCAAAATGACCTATTGATCAAAAAAAAGGTCTCTGAGCATAACGTGAACACACACCTCCTAAAAGGGTCGGGGTGCAGCCATCTATCATGACTTCCCACGACAGCCAAGGGGACAATGGGGCTGTCAGCTGGAGCCTGCTGGGGGATGGGGCTTTCAAAAAAGATGGGGACCCAGAGCAGGGAACTTGTCCACACAAAAGATAAACAAAACTGGAGCTCTCTGCTTTCCCAATGAAAGGTGTGATTCATTGCTGTTGCTCAGCTTAGCCTTGGTGCTGGGCTTTTCCCCCTGGTGCACAGACAGACTTTTTGTATAATCTGTTTCTTTAGTGCACTCCAGAAGAAAGAGAAAGCCTGGGAGCTCTCAGGATAAGAGTATGGGAGCCTAACATTGTGCTGGGAACAGCACAGCTTTTACTGTGTATTTTACAGTAGAATCCAAATGGTTTTATTAAAGTCAGAACTTATTAGTACCAGGAAATCTACAAGTATCTAAACTGTGATTTTCCAACTCATTTTGAATTGTGAATCCATAGCATTTTTGTCTTCTATGGCAGATTTAAATGCTCTAACAACCAGGTTTGCATATATGAATTGCCTCCCGTGGCTCTCTAAAAAGATCTTTTCTGCCTCAAGATTAAACAAAAAATTTGAGGTGCAAAACTGTTCAGTCTTAAAACTAAGGTAAATTTGGAATGGTAGTAAATAAATCCCTGCCCCAAAAAGAATTATTAGTTTGTAGAGTTTGAGAAATTTTGGGACTGCAAATGTCTGGGGGAGAAGTGTAGAGTCAAGTTTGATTTTTTGGGGACAAAAAGAGCCGAGAAGAGTGTTATGGAGGATATAACTTGCAAATATCTTTGAATAAAAGAAGAATTTGCCTTAATGCAGTGGATGAAGAGGAGGCACTGATGGAAAATATGAAATAAAGGCATGATAAAGTCAGAATTGGGCCTGAAGTTGATCCTAAATAATACTTTAACCAAATCCCAGAAGATGTTATGCTTTGTGTGAGGCATGCACAGCCCAGAAGGGTCACCACAGCAGAGGAAATGGAAAAAAGATGAGCAGAGGACTTCTCAGAATCCAGGACCTGAATAAGTACTATGAGATAAAAGTTTGTTATGCAGAATTGTTGTTTGCTTTTGTCTTTGTCCTTACACCACGAACATCGCTGGTTCTTTTGGTCATCCTTAAACTCACTTTATAAAAAACAGCTTATTTATTTTTTCCACCTTCCTTTGTTCTAACTTCATCCCTCTTTGCATGTTGAGATGAAAGTGAAGCAACTCCCACTGACTTTACAGGTCAGAAGGGAATTAGGAATTTGACTCAATAAAATTATCCCTCCTCCCACGCATTTTCCCCCCTGAAACACTGAAGAAACACACTCCCTTGTCTCTCACACATTTCCTAATGCCTGTTTGGACCCAAAGCACAGAGCTCACAAGCAGGCAGCCACTTTTTGACGAGCTCAGCCCCAGCACATCTGTGTTTCTGCAGGACCTGCTACGCTGCCAGCCCCAGACAGCTCGAACGGCCGCCTCATTTTATGGCTGCACTGACACAATCCTGCAGTGAACCATGCGACCCCTGAAGTGTTTAGAAAGGTGCATTTGTGTAAGGGAAACTTTTTTCCTCTGGAGTAAATCAGAGCCTCCAAGATAATCTGTACAAACATGTTATTGACTCGTCCCTTTCCCTAGGCTGGGTTTTTCAGAAACCCATCCGCTGAAGCATTTGCAAAGTGGAGACTTAGGAAGCTTAACAATTGCTAGAAATATTATCATCAACTATCAGGGTAACATTATCCAGCCATTCCCACCCACAGATACACACACACATTGGATTTCAGCTCGGAAAGCCCTGCAAATAACGTACTGTAGGTGTGTGGTCCTCAAAGTGTTTAAATGTTTGAAGATGAAGTGAGCAGGAACATCTTGTGTGCACCAGCTGAAAGAGGGTTGGGAGGAGTGGGGGGTGGATTTCCCTGGACAGATGATAATTCTCCATCCTTCTATGTGCTGCCAAACTACCTCAACTGGTGGGGGTTTATAAACTTTTTTTCTGGTCTCTGAAGAGCAGCTTTTCTAGTGTTTTTTGGAACACATCAAATGCAGTACAATTAAACAGGAGAAAAAAAAAATATTCCCAGGGCCTTTCATTCCCTTCCTTTCCCCTGTCAAGATATTACTTAATTTAAATGCTGCCAAAGTTAATAATGAAAGACGACATCCTCTGGTGTGTCAGAGCTCAGTGCCCAAGAAGAAAAGGAAGAGTGCCTTTCTGCACTCCTGTCTTTGCTAAATTCAACCTGGAAAAAAACTAGAGCAGATTCAGGGATACTGTAATTAGCAGGGTTTAAAATGATCTCTGCAGGTCACTTTTCTTGGCCCAGAATTGCCCAAGAACTCGACACCTGAACTGAATATCTGAGGTGTCTGTGCCATCACATGGTGCCTCCAGTGAAAGGCTGGAGGTGCCACCAAGGCAGTTAACCCAGGGATGTGCCACCCACAGGTACTCCAGGAAAACAGGAAAACTGCCTTGGAACAGCAGCTTTCCTTTAGAAAAATGATGGAAAGTGGGCAGAGCAGAATTCAAAGATTCATACCAGGATTTTGTGAGTAAAACCACAGGGCTTTCTGAGGGGGAGGAAGGAAGGGAGTTGGTGCTTGTAGAGGGCCTGGGAGGCTTTGGGGTGAAGGAAGTGACAGGAGTGAAGGGACTCTTCACATTTCTCCCTCCTCCACATTCCCACAATCCTAATACACTGCTGAGGCACTGAACAGAGCAGATGAGCAGTGCCAAATCTCTCTTCATTGCTTTTTCCTAAACCCCACCCCCTGAAACCTTTTTCCCTTTTCTAAAAATACTTTGTATGTGAATCAAAGGGGGAAAAGAAAGGTAATGCACAAAGATACAGAGCAGCTTATTAATTAGTGTGAGGTGCTCTCAGTGCTCCTGTATATATGGAAGGGCTAAAAACGTAAAGTACTGAGGTGACATTTTAGCTGCTGCTGGGCCTGTGTTACTGTGATGTGCAGAGCCCCCTTACTTGGGTAACTCACTCGGTGTCATCCCAGCTGGGGTCTTACAAAAACAAATGAAAGCTGCATAAAAGGATTTGAAGTTTTGGCACTGAAGCTGGGGATCAGAATTTGTGCTGGATTTATACAAGAAGGAATATTCTCCCACAACTTATCCATTGTGTTCATGTGATATTTGGTGGGTTTGCACTTCCCTGTCCTCAGCACAACCCCATGCCAAAGCCCTCTTGCAGGGAGTGCTCCATGTCCTCTCACACAGCAGCTTTTGGAGGTTTGCTGGTACAAAATGAATGTCCTTCCCAGGGAGGACCTCCCCGAGGTGGCCTTGGTTCTCTCTGGTCTCTAGCAAGGCAATCACAGTCCCTGCTCCAGAGAGCTCAGGAGGAGTGCTGCAAGCCATGGTATTCACCTGCTAAAGGTCAAGGTCAGAGCCTGCCTGGCTGCAGCCCAGCACACCTTAATCACAGCAGGCTAATGGCCTTGTTCTGCAGCCAGTGGAGCAGAACATCATGTGATGTCTATCACGACTTCCCGGTACCTCCTACAGCCCAGTCCTGCTTTAAAGCAAAGCTTGTGCTCCTCTCTCTGGGCCTGCAGGAAGATGTTGTAATCACCTTGACCTTGTGCCTCTGTAACCAAAACGTGGAGCAAGGAGAGCCCCTTTACCCTAAATTGCCAAGGAGATGGGAACCCACTTAAGCAACCCCAAAAGGGAAATTCAACAGTGTTTTGCCCCAGTGACTGTTCTGCAGGAGATACTGCTTGTGGGAAAGGCTTTTCCTCTCTTCCATCTCTGGCTGGAATCTTTCTTCTTTCACCTTTAGCTGTGTGAGCTTGCAATTTAAAAGAAAAAGAGCAGCATAATAACCCAATGCCTAAATTAATGAAATCAACTGGGGAGCACCTCACATATGTGATGAAACAGAAAAGTTGCCTTTGTCTTGCACAACAAGTGACAATAACAGCTTAAATTTTTCTCTTCAATGCAATCAATGACATTATACTGAGGATAGTTCAGCTTTTATCTCTCTGTAACCATTCTTCCCTAAATAACTACTGTTTATCAGCTACAAGTTTTAGGGAGTTCATGGCTGGTTGGTTTGATGAGAGATCAGGACCTGTATGATACCTAAGAGAACCAAAACAAAGGGAAAGTTATTACTAGTCTTGAATGATTTCTAAAACTATTTTCTTGCTTAAATGTGATTAAATTGTGCAAATCTTCCATGAAATAGTGAAAGGCCATGTCTGGATGGATCACCTAACTGCCACGTACCTATTTTCCTCCTGTATGTCCCTTCTTTTCCCTGCTAGGTAGTGGGTAGAAAAAAGGCTGGTAATTTATGACTCCTGTTAATACTGTAGGCTGGACGTGTTGACAATATATCAATAATTATTTCTGGTGAGACCTGAACAGTGTAGTATAGGTCTCTGTAAGATGACTCATTTTACCAGAAGACAGATATGTGTGACCTGAGTTTTATGACAGATGTCAAATATATCGAAATGTGGTGTGAGGGAGATCATCTTATTGGCAGAGTAATGAGAAGCCGGTGGGAAGATTAATGTTAAAACTGAATTGCGTGGTGCCTCCTTCACTTTGTGTTTTTGATAAGTGGTGCTGGGGCAGAAGGGAAGGGGTTATCCTCAACCTTGTGTGGGCCAAAAGTGGGAAAAGTTCGGAGGAGCAATAATATTAACCAACGTGATACCAAAAATTTCACGAAGAGGTCAAAAACAGATGTGTTTTTGAACAGGAAGGAATTGTTGGGGGGCTTGGTAAATGTGCCGGAGTGAGAGGAACAGCCAACTAACCAGACAGTGTGGCCTAAATCTCTCAAGGTGACTGCTGTCTTGACAACTTACATGGGTCTTATTTTCAGCCAGTGTTAAGCCTCCCACCTTCTGAGAATCAAGTCCTCGTGTTTGGCGCTGGCTGCCACTGAGTGGAGGTCAGCTGCCACCTTGGGAATGTAGGATCAGAAAGCCTCTCCTCCTGCAAAGCCAGCACAGGGAGGATTCCTTTGCAGAGCTGGACTCTTTGCTGCTGGAAAGCAGTTCCCTGTCTCAGGCTCCCCCATTGGTTCACCTCCCTGATGTCTTTGGAGGCCCGGGGTGGGCCAGCATGGCCTCCAGGTGCCATCAGAGCAGTGGCTAGAAAATAGCCACCATCACACTGTTCTGTGGTGAGCTTTCCCTCCACATCCCTGGGCTCCTGCTGATCCCCAAGATAAAAGAATTCCAATGGAACACCAGATAAGAGCTCTGGATGCCAGCCTTGCCCTGGGCATATGGCCCCGTTTTGCTGTTGCAAGGACCACCTCTTACACAGAGAAGCCCAAAGGATTAATTATCATAAAATGATCAAGTCAGGGAATGGTTTGGGTTGGAAGGGACCTTAAAGACATCTTTTTCCACCCCCTGCCCTGGGCAGAGGTGCCACCCACTATCCCTCGTTGCTCCAAGCCCTGTCCAACCTGGTCTGGAACATTTCCAGGGATGGGGCATCTACAGGATGGACAACCAGTGCCAGGGCATCAACATTCTCACAGAAAGGAATTTCTTCCTAATATCCACTCTAAATCTACCTGTCTTCATCTTAAAATTATTACCCTTTATTCTATCAAATTATTATCCCTCCATCCCAGCTCCTGATGGAAAGATGGTAAGGAGCTGCCTCTTCTGGCAGTTACGAAGAAAGTCTGATTTGTGGAGGCAGGAAAAGAGACCCACTGAGTGTCTTCATATTTGGTTGCACAAAACCACTGCTAAAACTCTTAGGAGAGGGAGTTTTCTGTTACCCAAAACTCCAACATTATCCATGGAGCAAAATTTTGGGGAAAGCCTGCGATATTATCCGAGGAGCAAGGTTTTGGGAAAAGCCTGCATTGCAATGCATAGATATTTTTTCTTGTTTGTGCAAGAAGGGCGCCTTGCGAGTGACACAGGTGCTTCAATGTAATAACAAGGTCAAGCTTGAAAAAAAAAATTATATACTTTGAATAATTGAGCTGTATTTTTAGCCCTCATTTTGTGATCTGTGTCACATATATATATGTGTGTGTGGCTCATTTCCCTGCTCACCAGAGACTCTTTTGCCATATTCAGGTTTGCTACCTAGAGAAGAGGCACATGGGCACCTGGTGAGCTAAAGGCACCTTTTGACTTCTTTCAGCACAAAAAGAGTTGCAAGATTTTTCTTGCTTTCTCTTTTTCTTGGAAAGGTTGTGATTATGATTTCACCACAAATAGGACAATTTTCTTTCATTCAGCTCTAATAGTGGCACAAATTTAACTATATTGTGCTAGCAGGCACTGATATATTAATTAAAATATAGACTAATTATTTACCCTAGTTAGTTCATACAAATCTCAGTAGTGTAATCAGTGGACTCCCTTAAGGATTTTTGTCATATTCAGCAATTGAAATGGTTTCTCTCTTTCACTCTATTCAGGATCAGAGCTAGTTTGGGGTTTTTTACTTTCAGATCAGTGCTTCAACAGCCTCCACAACCCTGATCTATGCAGAGGGACTGTGCAGCCACAGCCACACTGACTGGTGCTAATAGGTGAATAAAACCTACAAAAAAGTTATCCTAGTAACTGTGGTATTGTGATGAAGAGACTCTTCCCAGCCTCAGCTTTGAGGAAATTCCTGACCTCGTGCTGGTTCCTCTGCGGTACATTTGGTCACACATAGCCGGAATGGTTTCTGGGAAGTGGTGCTCTGATGTTCTTCAGCATGAACAGATGTGGAACAATGTTTACATGGGGAGAATGTTCAGCCTGTTTCGTAAGGAAGGGAAGGAATGCCTCCTGGCAGAACAGAGGCAGAGCACTGAGATGATGCTGATCTGAGCCTTTATTAAAAGGACAAGCAAATCTGACATCCGGAGCTGCAACACGACTCGGGATGCCCACCTTGTGTATACTTAGGGCTTATTTGATACCAGGTGTTTATTTTAAACACAGGTGGTGTGAAAATTGCAGATGGCCTCGTTGAAAGGGAAGAAAAAAACATTCAAAGCAAAGGGGTGAAGGAGAGGAAGGATGAGGTGAGGCTGAGTAGGACAGAGACTGGCCCAACCTGCAACTTGCAGCCCTGGCAACATCATGAACACCTTTTGTTGCTCCAGCATACAGCAATCAGTCTCAGACCCTATCTCCAGAGCATGGAAAATTGAAAAGGGTAGGTCAAGATTTCCTAGTTTTTCTCCCTTTGTGCTTTTCTTTCAGTGCCAATCCCCACTTTCTCGTCTTCCCTCCACTTTTCTCCTTTCCTCATCAAGAAGGCTGAGCAGCACTGAAGAGAAGAAACCGCATCATCTAACTGCTGGAAGAGACAGCGAAGAAATCTGTACAGCCCTTTACATGTACACTGTAATTAAAAATTGTGTCTTTCCTCCCTGCTGAAGTGAGGGCTTGCCCAATTTGGGGTACGGAATACCCAACCCAAGCTGACTGGTTTTGGTATCAGTAGTGTGGGTGGCACCTGTGAACCAAGTTCTCTATAACCATAGGAGTTACAGGCTTCTTTAAATATATACTTCCTGCAAACAAGTGCTGAAAAGATCAAACAGAAATTAACACACAGGCTGAGAACGAGACTTTCCCAATGAGACAGAGCAAGACTATTTAAAAACCTGCCCTAAACAGCAGAGTCATCAGCGTTCCTGGTAGTGCAGCTGTGTATCTTTGAAAATCAGGCACCCTTTAAGCACATTTTCATCATAATATAACCAACATACATTTTATTATATTTCCTTTCCCTGTTCCACTTCTGGTTTAACCATGTGTGAACCAAGCTTACATGATTAGGCACCTTGTTTTCCACCAATCATTTCTGTTTGCAGTCTTCCATAAAGTGCTTCAAGTGAATTTTAATATGTTGATGGTACTTACTGGAGAGATTAATATTCATAATAAATACCCCTTAGAAATAATCTTCAGCAAATCCTTTTGACAGAGGAGTCAGGGCTGCTAATGACAATAACTACTACAAAATGCAATTTGGTCAATTACTTTAATTAAATTTCACTCTGTAATGTCTTCTCATTTATATAGTAAACTAATAGGGAAAAAGTACATCATCCTTATTTGCCTGCACTTAAATGCCCAAAACTGTTTCCTCATGTTTTGCTTTACCATTTGCAGCTCTCTCAGCTTCTCGGAACATTTGAGATAATTATGGGTTTTACAAATAAAGCTTTTTCTTCACCAAGGAAGGCTGAGACTTTCTTTTGAGTACACTTTCCTAGAATGAAAACCTTGACTACACAGATCCTAATCTGGTATTTACAGACTGGCTGATTTTGGATGGTGCCAGCATTCCAGTGTAAATGGTAAAAGTGTCTACATTTCATCAAATGCTTTTTTAATTATATTGTTTGAAATTGGAGTAAAAAGGAACACAGCTGTCTGGAGATTTTGGTAGCATACAGGTTATAATGAACTCATGAGAAATAACATAGCAGTCTCTTTAATGCACTTTACTGCACTGAACAAGGAATTTTACACTGTGGGCTACATTCTCAGCTGGGGTAAATTGCCATATCTCTGATTTCCTCACTGTACAACAGCCTGATTCTGAGCCCCTTGCTTAAAAAAATGCAACTCTCATTTTCAACAGTTCATAACAGGAGAGGATTTGGCCTGGGTTTATTATGGTGCAATTGTGTGTAAATATTAAGGTCATCTGTTATCTGGAAAAATGCATGAATTAAGTTAAAATCAGTAACTCTGAGCCCACTGTATCAGTAAAATCAATAAAGCTGTTTCCATGAGCACTGTGAATATTCATGTCAACAATCATAATAAGACATATGGGAATGTAAAGCATGCACGTATGACAGTTTAGTGATAATTTTAGGGCAGGCATTGTTTTGGGGAGGTGGTGCTGTAATTCCTCTGCTACAGCACTAGCAGCAACTAAAGCTTCAAGAGGGAGAAACAATTCATTTTTATTATGGGGCGAACTGGGGAGGGGCCGCGGAGGGAACCCTTCTTAGATGCTGAAGTAGAAACCACATTTTTTACCCCCGTGGCTTCACAGAACTCCCGTAAACTGCACCAGTTTCTTCAGCAGGCTTCCAATTTCTCTGCCAATGCTATAAATTTTGTTGGGAAGATGAAGTCCTACGGTGCAATTAACTCCAAAAGTGGTACAAAGCAACGGCGCGCAGATACCGGGCTGCAGTACTTAGCACTTAACTCTGAAATTCTGATAAGCCCTATCAACTCAGGGTTGTGTTTAATGTTCACTCCTGCTTATATACTGAAGATACAACCTAGCGGTCACAGTGTTAACACTCCCCAATATCTATTACAATTAGTTTTTGATTAAGAAGCCTAGCATGGCTTTTGAAGCCTTTTATGTTGTGTCAAATGGCTAGTGATGGAGTGAGATGCACAGACACCTCCCAGTAACAAAGCATCTTGTAAAAGGTTTCAAGTGAACTATTTTATCATCCTAATGGAAACCAGATGACTCTAACTCCCCCTTTAATTTCAACTATTTACTGAAGAGTCCTTGTTTTGAATTACTTAAAGATTTATTCCAAACCACTATCTCATGCATTAAGAATCACTAATAACAAAGCCATTCTGAGCAGAGCAAAGCTTTTAAAGAATGTGACTATGCCATTGCATTTATTCTTAAGTTTAAACCACGTTTTTTAATGGCTTTCACATTTTTATTTCTCAGCTTATTTTCTTGGTGTGTTTTTTCTATTTTTATTTTTATTTTTTTCCCCTTGAAATCCCAAACACATTTTTCTACAGCCATTTCCATCTCACGCTGCAGTTTCCTGCCCTGCTGATGGGCATCGCAGGCTGGAGCTTGGATGGTGGAGCAGAACCTGTGCATGTTCTCCTTCCTCCCATCCTCCAGACAGCCTCTATTTTGGATCTCCTCAATGGGTTTAGCACAGGAAGGGCTGCCAAATTAGGGCCTTGAGGGGAAATTGTGTCCACCATGCATGGCTTCGTTATTTCAGCTGAGCAGTAAAATTTTCAGGGGACAAAAGTGTCGCTTCGTGTTAGCTGCAGTAGCCTGATGGCCTCAGAGACCCTGGCTCGCCCGCCCTCCCTTGGAAAAATGGGAGGACCAGGGGGAATCTGCTGCTTTGCCCTTGCCCACTATCTCTTTCAGGCTCATCCCTTCCTCCCAGGCACATCTCTCCCTGCAGTGCTGCAGAGGGAACCCTGAAATCACCGGGATTAACTGGATTAGCGGTGCAGAGCGAGTCTCCTCTCTCTGCTGCTGCAGTATCTGCTGCCTGGGGTGCAGACCTCCCCATTTCCGTGGAGCCTTGCAGAGACACAGAAATTGCTCTTAATGAGCACAGCCATGAGCTGGTTTTCATCCCAAAATGTGACACTGTTATTTACATCTGTCAGTATTTTACTGAGCTCCCCTGCTCCCTGTGGACACTATCTTCTAAGATGTTTCAGGCAATGCAGCTGCAATATTCTTTTGCCAAAATGCCCTTTTCACTCAGACTGTAAAGTTCTTCAGTATGCATTTTAGTGGCATGAAAAAGATTAAAAAATGGCATAGTTAATTGTAGATAGATTTCTTAAGGTAAATTTATGAGAAAAAGATGCATGTGAAGCAAGAAGAAGGTGGAGAAATACGGCTGTCCAAGAACAAGAATAGGTTGTATATTAAAGTGTAGCCATTAAGTGTCTTAAAGAACCTGGGCTGTATTGAATAAGGAATTTGAACAAACAGAAGATGGTCTATTTCTGAAAACATCAAACAGAATTTTGTTGCACTGAACATCAATAACTATTGACCTTTTGCTATCATGAGTCTCCTGAGCCACAGAAACAAGCAGTTAACAAATCAGACACCCACGCCAAATGGACAGATCTTCATCCTTCATAGAGGTTTCTACTGTGTGAAGATGTATTTTACAATCTAGATTAAATCTAGAGGTCTTTAGTAACTCTAGACCTGTGCTGGTCTTTGGACAGAGCTAAAGTTCATGGGATGAGTGGAGGGAGGGAGTGAAGTGTTTTAGGTGGGATTGGACCTCAGGTCATACAAGGGCGTGCAGTGATAAGGCAAAGGGGAATGGCTTAAACTCAAAGACAGCTGGCTTAGATTAGATATTAGGAAAAATTCTTCACTGTAACAAGAAATATTTTAAAAATATTTTTAATATTTTATTTAATTTGGAGGGTAAAACACATATTAATTAATAAATATCTCTCTATCATTAACTAGTTTTCAGAATCATGAATTAGATTTCATTTGACAAACAGGGAACAGGAACCACAAAATAAAATGGTCACATATTCAGGAAAAGATAGAAATTCTATGTTCTCCTGCCAAGTTATTAGTCTGAGATGCATTTTTAGCCTGAGACTGCCTATAAACTATATAAAAACATACATAAAAACATAAATACTTCTGCATTTGTAAAATCCATATGCTGGCACACAGAGAGGGTGACTTCTGTATATCATTAAGGAAACTTTAATAAATTGCATTTTGGTAGAAGTCAGGGAGAAAGGATCTTCTCCTGCCAGCATAGCATGAATTGTGTGTTAGATCTGCAGGCCCACAGCAGAGTCTTGGCTCTCCAAGTCCATAATCAGAAACCCTTCCAGTTGCACCACAAATATTCCATCTACTTTTCTTTTGGCATGCCTAAAATGCCCTCAGCTTTCTGACTGTACATTTTAGATGATCTTAGATGCTTCTCCAATTTCACTCAATGTTCAGATAGCACTTTGCTTAATATTCAAACCCAGCATTTTTTTAAACACCAGAAAAGTGTACTATTTATCCACAGAAATATTTTCCTACATGTTCCCATAGTGTGAGAACTATGATGATTGCTGTTGAAAAACTGGAATTTACACCCCTTTCTAACATAAAGTTCTATGTGTTTTTGTATAATTTTTAGTTAAAATAATAATTAAAGGTAAAAAGCCAACTGATTTGTGTCCACTGAAGTTTGCATGAAGAAAACATGGCAGGAGAGAGGCAATTAGTCCCAGATCTGGCTGCCTTTATTTCCTAACCTGAACAACCAGGGACCGATTTAGAGCCAAGTCAGCTAGGACTAATTGTGGGCCTAAGAGTGAGGCCTGGCTTCATGGGGAGTTTGATATTCATCTGGAATAAACAGATAGGACTGCACAGGAAAACTGCTGCTGAGCTGACAAGTCAAGAGGAATTGAGAAAAAAAAAATCTCAGTTTTTAGGATGTGGGGGAGAAATGCTGAAAATTTATATTTTAGAAAAAAAAAGGTGTTGGTAAAACTTTTACCATTGGCAATTTAAATTAGAATACATTTAGAATTAATAAGAAGCTCTAGTGATTGCTGATGGAATGTTAAATCCAAATATTCATATATTTTAATATCTTTCTTGTAAAGAACAAAGAGAACAGGGATATGTTTGGGGATGAAACCAATTCTTTAAATATTTTATATTCTGCAGGGTTGTCAACAGGACAGCATCAGTCTGAGAATCAATTGCAGAATGAACAGCTGTGCAGTACTTTTTTCAGTGATTCAAATAAATTTGCTCTCCATGAATTAAAAAATAATTGGTTCATAAGATGAGAGAGAGTAGGAAAAATGAGAAATGAATGTCTTAAAATTCAGGCTTCTCTAGGTTTGATTTTCTGATGCTTTTAAAATATTGGTCCTTGCCCTTTCCAAAGTTATTTCTATTAGCTATTTTCCTAAGCTTGCTATAAACTGCCAGTTTTCCTCTCTGTTAATTATTAATATGACCTGTTTATGTACCAGTTATCCAGCTAACCATTAATGTCTGTTTACTCATTGATGACCTTTGCAACTACATGCCAGGCACTTGGCCAGCAAATGTCAACATTTTTTAATAACATAAAAAATACTCTTCATAGCCTATCTACCTAAAGTTTTTTTATGTGAAAAACAAAATTTAAATGATACTTATAATTCACATGCCTCTGTATACGGATTTTTAAGTCAAATGGCACAGTGAAAGTAAGAGGAAAATACCAACTTTACTTAAATTCCTTACTTATGGTTTTGTATTAAAATACATTACAACAGGAAAAAGCATAGGTCCAGCATGCAGGCAGAATTAAATACTTCACAAAAAGAATTATTGTGGGCAAATCTTCGGGTTTTTTTCCTCATAATTTCAGCATTAATCTGAACACAAGTAAGATGTCTCTTCTATGTGTTCTACTATTAGCTAAAGGCTACACGAGGGACACAATTGGATTAAACCTGAGAGTGGTGACACAAATTTTTACCCATGATAGCAAAATCTGTGTATATTTCTGCTCACTAAATGTGCCTAATTTAAAAAGACAAGCAGTAGCCCAGGATGAAAAAGAATATGAGGGCACTTCCCACCCAAATTGATGTAGGTGTAGGATGGCCTCATCCAATCTGCTATGGAGATAAGTGGAACAGGCAGGTTTCTTTTTCCTTGGTCCACTAACATCTTTTCCTAAGAAAAGCCTTGAAATATTGTCTTTGTGATTACAATTTGCAGGCTGGAAATTGGCTTCCTATTGAAATATTTTCAAATATTAGCATCATCCCAGCCATAAGTAATGGTGATGGCATTTACAGAGATTGCAGCTTTGATATATACGTAGGGATATATTCACATTTTCTTGTTCATTGGAGTTCTAACTCCAGTAAAAATTAGTTTTTTTTTTTTTTTGAAGTTACAGCCTTGAACACTTGCTGTGACTGTCACTTTATGTTGAATTTATCGTACAGCATGTGAGTTGTAAGGCTGAGGAGCAATCTGTCATAAGCCATTGTCTCAATAATCTCTGAAAGGGTTTGTTTTGGTCCTGGCTGGGAGGTAAGCTTTCTAGATTTGTACCCTCGCTCACAGAGACAATTTGGGCTCAATAGTATTGTTTCAGAGGGGTTTGTCTGTGCTGTAACACATTTACTTAAGCCCTGTGCTTCTGTACAGAGTGGTTATACAGTACTTCAAGCATATAAATGCCTTTCAGGTTTTCTGTACTGAATGATAACTCACCTTGTCTTTCTTGGTGAGGTAGGTAATAAATAGAAATCTGGACTGTAACTGAGACATTCTGACTTAGTTAGATCTTCTGGTGTCCTGAAAAAGACAAGTAGACTCAATTACCATGCCAGCAACTACATAAAGATTGTCAAATTAAATCCAAAAACCCATGTTTAAATAACAGTATGACAAAACCTGAAAAAAGGAAAGAATATCAGGCTCTTCTGACATTTCGACCTGGAGCACTGTGGAAAGAAAGAAATATATTCTTCAAAATGTGCATTATTAGCATGAAGGGCTGAGGGGAAGGACTTGGTCAAATCCATCTTAGCCGGGAGACATGGACAAGTGGTGCTGCAGCCATTAATCCGCGCTGTGTTCCTGCATTTCGTTGTGATAACCACGTGGTTTATTTGTTAATGTGCAAATACATGACTAAAAGGGGGAAAAAAATTGCTATACTTTCTCAAGACTGTTTTTAGCCAGCACCTTAATTAAGTCACCAAAAGCCTTGTGAGCTGGATGAGCGTTACACAGAATTAGCGTCGCCCACCGCTGATAGGGAGTTATCCCCAGGTTCAAGCACAACAGCTGTCTAATGGTGTACAGTGACACTGCACACCAGGGTGGAACCGAGGAAGCATTCCACATCCGATTGGAACCGCGGGGAGACCTGAGTGGGAATTTAATTATTTCTGCTGGAACTTCTTCAGAACATTGGCTTTGGCACCCCGGCCTCGCAAAGCGCGCCGCGGAAACTTTAATGAGCTGCAGTTGGGCAGGGGAGGCTTTTCTTTTAGACATCATTGAGAGACAACAGCTCAGCACACCTCAGCATGATCAGGCCAGGAAAGGAGCCCAGTGCTGACTCCGAGGACAGTGCATGAACTGGAATTGTCAGCACCATTCCTTGGAGGTGTCTCATCTAGGACTGACCTGACTCGACACAGCTTGTGAGACAAGGGACAAGGCTCAAACTTAATATGCCTGTGGGAAGGGGTGTTCTCTGTTCAGCAATGACATATTTAATCAGGGCTTCCAACCTTCCCCCTTCCCTTCCCTCCAAATGCTTATTATTTATTGGGAGCTGTTTAAATTTTCCAGATAAATACATATTCAGAGTCTTTCTGAACCATATAATGTGCTCTATAGATCAGAGCAACTCCATTTCAAATTGTTTTTTAAAAACACAAAGTATAATTTGATAGACGGGAACAGCTCTATTGGTTTCATAGATAGCTGGGCATTTATTTTCCACCATAAAGATCATAATATTTACCCAATGGACCAGAACAGCTCCTTCTTAGCCTTTACTCCCTCTATTATGCCACAATTATTTAAATACAGATTCTGCTTGCATTACTTATTTTGTACCCAAGTGGATGGGGATCACCTGGGTGAGTGAGTAAAAGGGGCAAGGGTTGTCTCACACAGCCCATCATCTTCTGAAAGTCTGGTTGCCGATCTGGAGATAATAGGGAGAGATTAAGGACCGACTGCTTCCATGACTATTTTTATTTATAATGGATCGCTCATTTCCCCCTCCAGTTAAGTGTGAGAGCAGGTTATTCAGCCACGTGTTCTGTGCAGTGCAGGTGGGAGATATTTTAAATGCCTATATGCTGACAAGGTGAGTGGTTAGGGCATGATTTTGTTATATACATGTATAGATGTGTGTGTATATAAGAAAGCGTGAGAATAATTTCCATGTGATTATTACTTTCCTGCTTTTTTTTTCTGTGACCTCAGAAGGCAGGAGCATAAATCCATACTTCAGGGATGGGCACTGGTTTGTTATTTATTTTTGGAGAGCCAGCAGAGTGCTTGATACCATAAGGACTGCAGCAGAGGAGATACATGTCCAGAAGCGCTTACTAATGGTATAACTAGAAATATTTCCTAGTGGTATAAAGGAGGATATTTGTGCTGCAGTGGTTTCCTCGTGTGGGCAATGCTGCCTTAGACTTTCAAAAACTTTGGGATTGATTCACCCAGCATGGAAAATTAACTACTAAAACTACCAGAGTCATCAGTGGGCGTTGGTTTGGGGCTCTCTGATGCTAAATGATGGCATTTACACACAATTTACATGCCCTTTTATATCTCTTAATTCCTATCCTTAATTCCCATATTTAAAAGAAACACTTTAGCTGCATCTTATTCCCTTATTTTTGATCAGGCCTTATTCTTTCTGTCATTTCTTTTAATAATTTTGTTTTATAATTCATTAAAACAGAGAGTCAAATGTGGTCACTACAGAACTAAGAACAAAACATATTCACCCCATTTTCTCTAGTGCTGAAAGACATGATCCATCAGGGAACACACTTCTCTAACTTATTTTTCTAGACTTTGTGTCTCCCTTAGCCAGTATTTCAATATGCAGCCCTAGAAGCAGAGGCAGATACCAGATTTGGTGTATGTGACTTCCTTCATTTAAGAGGTTAACCAAAGATGTTGCATGGCATGTTTGTATTTTTCATCTACATGCAATGATGGGGGACCTGCAGGATGACTAAACTGTTGAATTTCTTTTTTTTCACATTGTGCATTTCATCCGGCTCTGTGACTCCTTTCTCTCACAGCCCCTTTCTTCAAAGAAACTGCCCTGTCAGCAAGTTCTCAGCCCTCTGTCATGTTCTGCTCATGCCTCCCCATAGTCAGCTGGTTCAGTTCCAGCTCCACTACAGGCCTCTAAAAACACAAAATATTTTCTTTCTTCCAGAAACCTAATTCTGATTTATATCCCAGATGAGCAATTCAAAAAGCATTTGAGCAGTGAAACGTAGTTTGGGTTTTGAAGTTATACTGAGTTACAAGAACTGAAATCTCCTGATGTTCTGGAACTGTCTAGTGTGGGGTTTGAGCCAAAGGTATTCTCTGAACAAAACTACTTAAAGAAATTTTTTTCCTGATTGACAAAAGGAATGGATGAATATCAAATGCTTAAGCTGCAGAGGTGTACAGATAGTTACAGGAGTGGTTGCATGGTAAATTTAGCCACAGGTTGCTGACAGAAGGCAGTTCTGGCCTTAGTTACACACTCCTGCAATTTAATTCACATCTACCCCCAATATCAGGCCAGGTTAACCTGACTGAGAGCTGCTGTCTCTCTGACCCCTCAGTAAGGTTGGTTTTCAGACTGTTCAGTGACCTGACCCAGCTGGGTGTGCATTCACACAACTGCCAGCACCCACAAAATGGGCTCATCAGGGACCTGCAGCCCACAGTGAAGATGAAGATGAGATTGGCAGCAGCTTGGGCACCAGCAAAAAGCCTCTGTCAGGGCTGTTTTGACCAGGACAGCACTACAGACATGGAGGTTAGGCCCATCCATTATTGTCTGTCTAAACAGGGTCATTGCAGGGTCTGTTGGAGGGATCTAATTAGAGGTCTGTTTTTCCTTTAAAAGTCCTTGCTTAGTATTTCCCTTACTTTTCCAAACACCTTAAAGTAGACAATACATCACAATGAGGTCAAAGCAGAGGAAAGGGGGAAGAAATGATTCCCAGCAGCTTCAGAACAATGACAGATTTCATTTATTATCTAGAAGTCATGTGAGTTTTAAAGCCACCAATCATCATCAAGAGAAGAATGGAGATACATGCTTGACAAGGAAGATGCTGTCTGTGGCAGCATAATATTCAATTTACTGCCAAGGCTACTGACTTCTGGAGCAATAGGAGAATAAGTGAAATAATTGATTTCTTACTTCAAAGGTAATATGGCATAAGAATTACACTAGCTATATTCATTGTCTCTTTTTAAGCAATTTTCTGGATTCTATATTAGTCCTCTGTAAAAGCAGAACTTCTTGGAGCCATACCATGAAAAAACCTCTTTCTAATGTGTTAGGGACGTAAAGAAAAGCCTGAAATAAATGCCTACCAAAACCCAGGTTATTTTGTCATAATTTGTATTTATCTGCCTGAGATTGCAAACATCCTGCAACAAAACTTAAACTGCTTCTTTGCCACTCATTGTATTCTGCCCCAAAAGCAACATGTTCTTGTTGCAGCTTTGGGTGGAGGTCCTTGCAGAACAAGCAGAGGGCATCGGATTTCCTTAACATGACCCTGCCCCATTCCTGTGCCTATATATTGTCTATTTAGGGAAACATTCCACTGTCCTTGCTCATGCTGAGCAGCCCTGTAGATATAAATCATCCTGCTGTGGAAGCAGGCACAATTCAGTGTGGATAACAGACCCTTCTGTGCTGATGAACGTTAATGGATGTGGCATGGCACATCCTCGTGGAGATGAAAGCAGTGCCACTGCTCCTGGAGTAAAGTGCTACTCACTGCGAGTAAATGTAGCTATGGATAAGTGAACTACCTGGGGTGGGAATCTGCCAAATGACAGAAAAGCAGTTTACTGAGCTGGATAGTTTAATTAAGTCTTAACTTATACATTTATATCAATAATTACACTTCACAGCTGGAAGGAGCTGTAAGAATGGTAAGCCACCAAAATACACAGGGGCAGGAGTGTGGTCATACAGTGTGGGACTGACTCTCTTGAAGTAGTTGTCAAACATGTTCAGTAAGGGGTAGTTTTTAATGCTCAGCAAGGGGTTAAATTCGACAAACTTAAATATTTTCCAAAACAATTTATATTAATTAATGGCTACTACAAAATCCATTTGCCCATAATCAAGTGAAACTTGAAGGTGCTGCCTTTCTTAAGTGCCGACAGTCAACAATATTAAAGTAAATAGTGGAGGACATTCCAAGATAGTATTAACACAATTGATTTATTGATGATTGCACAATGGGAGGTTATCTTTTGTTAATTGACTCTGTAAATAAGCTCATAGGCGTCTCAAGCGAAGGGAAAAAAATCTATTGCTACTAGAAAGTCAACAGGGTGAGCTGGCTATGCCACTCCATAAAGTGTCTGCTCTGCTGTAAAACTCATGGGGCTGGGTGATGGCTGAGGGGCATTTCTAGCAACAAAACTCGTGCATACATGGGAAGGGACACTCCAAATGTTTTCAGCTTGGACTATCCTGCATGGAAAAAGCAGGAACCATCCCTGGAGCTCACAGATGCATTTAGGTGGAGTCCATACAGCACAATTAAGTGGAGCCCATAGCGCAGACAGATCTGATCTTGTACTATTTGATCTTTCCAGGAGATGTATAGAAAGTCTGTTTCTTCACTGTGACCCACCTCTATCCCCTCAGACCTAAGGCCAAATCATTGCTGGTTCATCCAAGCTTTGCTGGTAGGTACCTCCCCATGAAATACTTTACAGATGCTCAGATCTTATTATTGCTTCCCTTTGGAGTTCCTTATCCCCACCCTGTTCTCTTCTGGTTGGGACAGGGCATTGCCCAAGTAGTGTAACACTTTTACCATGTCCTTTCCTTTTTATTGGTTGCATCAGGACATTTATGGTGACTAGCAGGGACATTGCTAACCCAACAGCTATGGACTATCTTGTTCAATAATGTCTGGTCTTCTTGTCATTAGCTGAGCAGAGAGTTTTGGTAGAGACTTGGTAGATTTTTCCAGTTTAGTTTCCATTTTCCTCTCAACACTATGTCTTTCTCTCCTTTTGATCCTTCTCTGTTCTTGTCCCCTCTGTTAATCTCATTTTCATCCCGCTCTGACCCTGCCTTGACATTTGGAAAGAGCTATAATCAGTCTAAATGTCCTACTTCACTTGGCATAAAATCCAAGAGGAAAAGTCCTTTGCTCCTAATTTAACAGCCCTGAAATGTGAGCAAACATGATTTGTACTTTTGGCAGACAACAGCAGATAGATGGGTAGAACAGGAGCTCTGTGGCCACAGAGCTACTGTGCAGGGACAACCCAGCAGAACATTTTTATTCCTGATCTGTGAAATGTTATGAGTTTCCAAAGAAGCTGGCTTCTAGTCTGTGATCCTTATGAATCACCTGGACTGAGTCATGTTCCTTTCCCTGTCCTATCAACAATCTCAATATTCAAATGCCAAACAACCTCTGCCACTTCTCCAGAAGAGCACTCAGATTGTCGGAACAAAGGCCCTGCTGTTTCCTAATCTCAAAAACAATTAAAATATCAGATTAATAAAGTCTTTAAATGTTTTGGCAGATGGAGGTGGAATGCTCCCTGTTTGCAGGACTACAAAGCCTATCAGTTCTCTTGGCATTAAAGGGTGTGAGGGAACATAAAGTATCAGGGCTGCTAGCAAGACCAAGCATGAAGTCTTGCACTAAAGAAATTTAAAAAATAACATATGTCAGTTGTTATATGTCTTGTTTCTGAAGCTTCTAGATGTCTCCAAAGCCCAAAGTTTATCTGTAAGAGGACAAGGAATTCCCTTCCCTCATGAGATGTTGTTTCCTTTTTTATCTCCTTCCTCTTGTTCCTCAACAGAAAATTGCATTCAGTGCTTCACTTAATGACTGTAATGCCCTTGGTTAATAGGATTTCAGTGCAGTTTCCTATCCTTTAGCTTGACACGGGAGCCCAGTGTGCATCTAGTGTTAGCTGGGTATTTTAGAGTGCTGTCTGCCTGGAAACAGCATGACAGTTGATTCTCTCAATATTCTGAGTAGTAATCCTTGGAATTACCCTGGATCAGGTAGAAGTGAAGATTTCATCTAGGGGATTCAGAATTTTCTGCTGGGATCACAGCTCATGCAAAGATTAAAGGCCATATCCACAAAGATATTTAGGCACTTCAGTAGGAGTGAGGTGCCTCAATACCTCTTGTGGGACTGGCCTTAGCCCCATTTAGCTCACCTGCCTGACAGCCAGGAGTCAGAGCTCTGACCTTCAGAACTGATGGGAAATGCCCACTGATTCCTGTTAAAACAGCTGCAGGAATTTTTTGTGGGGATTCCAATATTCAGAAAAGAAGTCCCGAGTGAAAGGAAGCCCTTTTGGATCCTTCAGTTGAGAGAGAGAATGGTGAACTTTCTTTTTTCCCTCCATTTTTCATAGTTCAGGAGAAGGTGAATTTCATATTTTCCTTTTCAATCATTTGATCTGCTGTGACCTCTCCTGTGCACTTTGTGACACCAAAGTGCTTTTCCATTCTTCGTTGCATTGCTTTGGGATCTATAAAAAGAGCAACATTGCCGAGGGATTTCTGTTTCATTCCTGTCACTGTCCCAGCAGGATTAGAGTTGTGGAAGCTTAGAGTTAGGCTCATACTTCTCTCTATCCAAATGCGTGGCTTGGAGATAATGGCCTTTGTTTAGGAGGCCTTAATATTCCTGAGGCAGCACTCAACGTGATGCATTTCCCATTCCCTCTCTCCCTCATGTTTGGTACACCCGTCCTCATACGGATTCAGTAATCCAAGCCATTCTCTGGGAGCATCAGTGACTCCCGTTTACGTCTTTGCCACCTTTTCTGAGAATGTGTCCATTTCATTGATCCCATGTTTCAACGCAGCAGTTGTCCCTGCCATTATCCTTGACCTAATCATAGCATTTGGGGCTCCGCGTGTCCCGTGGTCGCGGACGAGCACATGGGCAGAAACTGCTGCGCAGGCCTGCCCGTAGAGCTCGCTTTAGATCCATGAGAATGGCGTGCGAAATTCCACACAGGTCCAGTTTCTTCTGAGCAGCGAGGGCCAAGATAGTTGTACTTCATAATCTGCTGGAATGCTTCTTAGCTGGCTTGGCATGGCCGGTCCCGCAGAGGGAAGAGGGGGAGAGGATGTGCTCCAGCCCTAAGATCAGATGTCGGGCACAGGTGCTGGCAGCGGAGCAGCGCCACAGCTCCGGAATGAAATCGCAAGCTGGACCTTGTGAAAGCAGCCCAAGATTGTGTATCATGAGTTATGAGGGCAATATAAAACGGAAAGCTTGACTGCATCTGTTAGTTAAAAATTGCTGTGAGAGCTTGGGAGGCTGTGAGCTCAGTGTATTAATGAAATCTCAAACAGGGTGGCTGTACTTTACCTTCCTAATTAAACACTCTCTTAGTTTTTGTTGCCCAGGTTAATTTTTATTTTCCCTTTCTCTCACTGACACAGATTAGCACCATTGATGGAGACGTCTATTCACCATGTAAACTCTGAATCTGGATTTGTGTCTTATTCTTTCTCTCAACTGTTGTAATATCCTTTGACATGGAGCCGCCGTTCTCTGTCCCAGGGGTCAAATATCTGGGGAAGAAAAGAGATCTCCTCTCACAATGAGCAAAGTTTTAGCTGACTGGAGACATATGTTGAAGAAAAGTTGGTGTTTAATTCTCAAATGCTCCAAGAGCCTACGTAAATACCAGTCCTGCACATCCAATTTTGCACTTTGCAATTGAAGAAGGAGCTTTGCACACAGATACAGAGCACATGCAGTCTTTTGCACTTCATTTTGATAGATGCACATATGTTTTGGCTTTTTTTTTCCTCAGCGTCTGTCTGGTCACAGAGGTTCTGCTGTGTGTTATTTTCTCATCTCGTATCACAAGTGAAGTATCTGGTCCTGTTCCCAAGCAAATGAATGTTAGACATCTCCTTGGCTTTCAAAGGGCAATGTCAAACCTAAATGAGGGAGAGGTAGGATGGTGCTGGGAGGAGGCACTCCTAAAAGCCTCTTGAGTGACCCAGGAAGGAGCATTTATAAGTGCTCCTCTTCCCTTCTAAGACACTAATGAGACAGTCCTTAATCACAAACTGCCTATGCTGAGCACTGCCTTCCTGACACAAGGACAAGCTTCACCTCTGCAGACCTTTAAAATGAGCCCTCTAGGCTTTCCTTCTTTCACAGGAGATAGCTGACCCCAGTGACCTTGCTCCTCTTCAAACCATGAGCTCATGCTATGGATGTGAGGGTACACAGCATTCCTTCCACTTCCTGTCTTAAACCCTGGCCTCAGCCTTAGCCCAGGCTGTCCGGGAGATGGCCACATGTCCCATTCCTCTCCCAGCACTGCTCCTGTCATGGCTGAAACCATACTTTTACAAAGGTTCCACATAACTTTTTGGGTATGTGGAGAACTATGGGTGACTTCGAGATAAAGATGACCATATAAATGGAATTCCTTATTATTAAGTCGATAAATAATACCAGAGTTGGCTCCTTGCTTTCAGACATGCTGATTTTCACCTTGGTTGCCACATGCACAGCATGGCCTGGTTTTCCCAGTTCCATTATGTCCTTGATGGCTGAACACACTTTCAAAAATGATTCTTACAGAAATTTTTATGTTGGACAAATGTTTCCAGCACAAGAGGTGCCTTGCAGAGTTGAAAAGGGAAACTTGCCTGCCTAATAACTCATGGCTGTTGTGGCTACTATGCAAATCTCTTTATCCAATCAATCAGACATGAAATAAAATACACTGACCCGATGCTTGGCTAGCATGTAAATTCCAAGTCACATGAGGCTTGGGGAGTTACAGTGCAGAAGAAGGAGTTTTCATTCCCCATTTGTAAGATGATATCTGCTGGGCTCATTAAACGAAAATATTTTGGGGCCTGTGTCTTGCAAGGTAAACTTGCTCTATTGTGCAGAAGAACATTCACTGAAATAGCTAACATGGATCATCTGATGACATTAGCTTTGTAAGTAATTTCCATGATGTCAAGGGTACACTGGAGATTAAAGGGGGATTAAGGCCTACTTGCACAGTCAAAGCATCACAGTAAATTGACTTGACTTGGCAGGCAGCACCTAAAGTTGGCAAGTTTTCACTGACTAATCATATAAAATCCAGGTTTGTGGTGTTAGTTGGACTACACTCTCACAGAGGCCAGGAAACGTTAAGCTTTCAAGGTGGGAGGTTTTAGGAGGAAAAGGGAGGGGAGACTGACGAGGAGACTTTTGCAATGTCAAGGTGCCAAAGTAAAATAACGACCCAGTTTTACAGGAGAAGGCTCTGCCTTCCAAGAGCAAGCTGGTTGGATTTCTACCCAAAGGGCTTTTCCTCCAGCAAAGTTTATTTTTTCCCTCCCACTTGCTGTCACAAAATGCAATCTCCTCTTAAAGGATCAGACCCTGCACAGGAACTTCACTGAATAAAGATGAGTTTATATTTTAAAAAGGAAACAGCTGGATTGCAAAAGCAAGGGAGGTAGGCAGCTCTTGTTTCATTAGCTAAGGGAAACTCAGGGCCCCAGAGGAGAACAACTGGGAGAGCAGCCATGACAGAAAAAAAAAAGGAAACAGAAGATCATAAAGAACTAATAATGAAAAATGGAAAGTGAGAATGAGCCAAGAAAAACATGCAATAAATAGATTTAAAAAAAAGAAGTTGTGGAGGGAACAGAAATGTAAAGCAACCATGCAGGAAAAGAGCAGGGCAGAGAGTATGGATTTTCTGGAAATAAATAATTCTGAGAACTCTGAAGAATCTGATGAAAAATTGGAAGCATTTCATTGCTGATCTTTTGATCTCCAAACTGGTGGCCCTTTCAATACGAAAATGAAGGAGGAGCACTGTGTATAATTGTCCAGCAATTTGTTTGCTGCTTCCGCTGGGAAAAACAGAGTGAATTTGGCCAGGGAAGAGAGTCCAGACTCCATCCATGCTGATGAATTAGGGCCCTGTAAGAGCAGCTTATAAAAAAATGTATCTCATGATTGTTTAGAAGGATCCAGTCAACTGTTTATCTGTGCAGTAATCACTGGATGATGAGTTGGAGGTAACCTGGGTGTGGGACTGAGCACAGCAGGAGTCTCTGAATGGTTTCAGATGAAGAAAGAGTAGAGATTGAAGGAAGAAGGGCTAGGAAGAAAAACAGATACTAGTCTGTCCTTCGTCTTGAAATCTGTTCATTGTGATAAAATATATAAACATGGCCAGGACTTCATAGTCCAAGAGAGAACAGATTTTTTTTTTTTTTGAGTGCCCTTCAATTAGATCCATAATAATCTTGCAGCTTTATATGGTTTACAGACGACACTTTGCCCAACAGAAATTGTGCTATTCTTTAAATTGTGCTGTGCTCATTAGGTTTTAATAGGAGCAGTTGTTTAAGGGGTGGGTGGGGGCAGGAGGGGGAATGCACTTGGTGATGCATAGTGGAATGTACATTAATCTTGTTAATGACAACACAGTTAATGGCTGGCAAAACATTACTTTTGAATTAACCTTTCTCTTGTGCAGGCTCTACTTGAGAAACAGAGCCAGGACACCGAAGATACAAGGAAAGTGCATGAAGACAGGGATACAGGATTTCCTATGATTTTATGTTGTTCTTAATTAGGAAGCATATTGGCAGCAAATGCTAACATGTGTTGGGATGTTTAGCTGTAGCCAAATAAATGTTTTCTATTACAACTCTGAATACTTTGCCTAGCCAGAGCCCATGCTGTTCTGTTCATGTCTTACAAAATCCCTTTATAAGTCATTTTGGGGGCCAATTTTCTGTTGGCTTATGCAGCAGAGTTACTTTGAACATATGTATACTCAGACTCCAGAAGGGTCGTTGTCCTCACTTTTTAAAATTTTTTTTCAAATTCTAATTTTTTTTGAGTGATAAATGGGGAAGCCCTGCTTATGAAATGCTTCTGTAATCCAACTAAACAATAGTCTATACTGAGCATGCTCGTTTAAAGCAAAAATCAAGGGAATGGATACAACTGGTTTTCTCTGGTCACATGTTCAAATATAGACTGAATGAAAAATCCATAATGAATCATTTATCTGATATTTAATCTCTTTCCCCTGTTTATGAATGGTCTGCAAATAATCTGCTTCTCTTTTAATTTTTTTTTTTGTTCTGTTTATCATTTAAAATTATTAGTTATATAATTTCTGATCTGGCTTGCAGGTTATTTGAGAACAATTTGCTTCGAGTATTCACAATTTATAACTGCTGTTGCCTCACTGATGTAAACACTGAACTAGAGTCTGACTTGAGTAGTGTAAGTCATTTTTTGCAAGGGGAAACTCAGGGTTTTATCTTTCCAAATGTACTGCTACTTTTACTTTAATTATTATTAACTTTTCCTGGTGATCTATTCACATCTTGGTAGGAAATCTGATTCATGTCTCCCAGCTCTGAGTCTTTTGTGATCAGATTATTCTAGTTGTGGTAGAAACTTTCTGAAACCCCTTTCTGCTAGAGGGGGAAAGAAGGTGCCCAGGGGCTGCCCATAAAGTGTGGTGTAGGAAAGACAATGAACAATGGAGCTAAAAATATCTCCCAACCTTATAACTATAGCAATTGTTCTGGGTTGCTGCAAATATTAATTTATGGTGAAAAAGAAGGAAGATAAGTTGCAGTATTTAATTACTTGTGAATGTGATTAGCTGCTTGAAAGTGTAAGGACCATATCCTATCAAAATCCACAGCATAAAAAACCCCTTGCTCTTAAATTTCTTCTCAAATTTGACCCCATTAATCACTGTAAAAGTTTCAAAACCACTTGGCTGAAGAACTGGGATAACAGGAGGTTTTCAGGAGGTCGTGCTCTCTGATTGGCATCCTTGACCCTCTGCTGTCTCAGTTTCTGATCTTCTGGCTTTGCTCTAGCTATGGTAACCTGGCTGTCTCTGGGCTGGGCTGGGTTTTCCAGTGTGAAATCCTCCCTGGGCTCGTGTTCCTGGGACTGGGCTGCTCAAGAGAGCACAGAAGGGAGAGAAATGGCACCAGTGGCTGAGCCCTGCCTCAGAGCTCAGCTTCAAAGAAAGGTAGGGCTGCAGTGGGGTGGTTGTGAACCAGCAGAGATTATAAGTAGACCTTTGGAGTGCAGGCTGACATTTAAAGGCTTGAGGCCTGCTGTAGAGCAAAGAAATGTCAATCTTTAAAGGAGCGGGCTGGGCTGGTTAGTGGGAAAGAATGTCAAAAGAGAGTTTATAGGAATCTCTTAAAGTTGAAGCAAATGTATTTCATTCCTTTGATAGGAGCACGTTTCTTCTTGATTTACCTGTGAATGGATGTCACAAGAGCTGGAGCTGGTTAACAGATGCTTGAAAGGACATGGGGGAAGCACAGGGACTGGGGGACTGGTTAACATTTGACTGAGGGCACATAACATGTGAGCCTTCCTTATATTGGAGCTAAATCATCCCCTCTGATGTGCTGAGAGCTGGATCTCCACACTCATGGTTCACAGAACCATCGAGTGATTATTCACACCTAACCCTCTTTAGGATCACCCATTACTCTTATTAACAACAGCGAGCACTACCAAGGAGAAGGGAAAAAAATAATATTCTTTCCACAAAAAGGTAAAAACATAATAGTGAATTAAAGTTCTAAATGATAGGACTGTTAACATAATGCCTTTTGTCTAGAATGAACTATAAAACACACATATATACAACGGAGAAAACCCTGTAAATGTGTAATGGACAAAAAAATATATATATAATAAAACTGTTGAAAGAATGCATTTTCTCAGCACCAAGGCTATCCATAAAATTTTTACAGTTTTCCACTATATAACATTATCCTTCATAAAAAATGATATTTTAAAGCAAAAAGGTTGGCAAAAGAAACAATTGGTAGTTAACGGAAGGACGGGATTACAGCACTGTGCCTTTGCTGTGAACGGTGGAATAGAAAATGAAAAACATTTGGGGCATTATATGAAGCCCAGCAGTCATGCTCCATATGGTTTGAAGAGTTGAGCAATGCTTGACAAAGATTTTATGACTTCATTTTCTTAACATTGAATATTATTCCTTCAATCTAGTCCTCCCACCCCATTCCTTGTCTTGAATTTCTCCTGCTTTTCAGACAAAGAAACCTGTTTTATTAGTATGAATCATTTATATTGAGTTTAATCACATCTAGTTTAATACACTGTTTTGTTACCAGCATGGCCTTTCTGAGGAATGCCCTGGAACAAGGTATTGGGGCAAAATTGAGATAGTTTGGTCCCCAGACCCTTTAAAACAACTTCCCATGTGACTTGGTTTTAAGATAAATAGCCAGAGTCATCTGTACAAGAGGACAGGTCAATATTTGTAGATAATTGGATTTGGAGCAAAGAACTTCCTGCCTCCCAAACCTGTGCTCAGACAGATCAGGTTGAAGTTTTATATCTCTTAGTCCATATCATGACTTCCAAATCCAAACACTGCTCCCCTCAGTCATAAAATACATACAAAAATTAGTCAGTCATTCTTCAGTCTACAATCTACTGCCACGTGTGCTGCCAGCAGTGAAGTCCACAGACTTCCCCAGAAATGCCTATGGATTATCCTTATTTTGATTTGATGTTTAAATCATTAGGCACAGCTGGAGGTTGGGCCAAGTTGTGCATTTGTAATCATAAAATGAGAGTTCCTGCTGCAAAATGCACACTGCAAAAAGAAAGGATGTTTGTGTCTTCCCTTCAAAAACACTTAGGAGGTTCATGGAGGTCTCAACATTGGCACACAACCTTCTTCTGTGTAAGAGACAAACAGCACATTTGCTGCTACTACAGGTGACCTAAACTGAAATTTTCAAACCTAGAACCAAACTTTTGGAAAGTCTGTGCATTTGGATCTGCAGCCTTGGCTTGGATGAACCTCTAAGAAAGGAATTACTGCTGTCATTTATTACATCAACTCACGTACTGGGCTACACAAAATAGATCTTTCCTGAAACATCACTTTATTTTATTCATTTTACTCCACAGTGAAAGGCAGAGTTCCTCTAACCCTTCCACTGCCATAGCCGAGTGTGTGCCCTCACATGTGGATCTCACATGCCGTGGTATTTCAGATGGCATGTTGTGAATTAGGTGGATAAAGGATCACTGGTGGCGTGTTTTATCCCATGGACTCAGTGCACTGGAGAGCACTCAGCTGGTTAATATTTCATATGGATTCTTTTCTCTTTTCTTTCCAACCATCTATGTAAACTTTAAGACAGCCGGTCTGGTTTTAGGAGGTGATTTCCTCGCTGTGGATTAAGGATCCATTTGTGAGTCACTCTTCAGGCACTTCAGAAAAGTAGATTTCAGACCTGAAAGAATGTATTGCAAACAGAATAATGTGCTTTCAAAATTAGCTCCTGTACCAAATTATGTATTTACTTAATACACCTTAATGGCTTTTGAAGAAGCCATTAGGCTCGATTGCGTAAATAGTATATATACCAAAATATGTATTTAACCTAGATAGGGCAGTGCCCCATTGTTGGTTTTTCTTCCTTCTTTACAAAGTTTTATCTTCATGGCCTTTTGAAAGTCTATTACTGCTGAAGAATTTATCCTCCAGGAGATTGTTTTGGACAGTGGCAGCTGAGGGGCCAGGGAGCAGAGGGGGTTCCTGAGTTTCAAGGTGTAGGAAGGAGGAATAGCATTCAGGAGGGCTACAGGACTCTTCAGGCTTTGGAGTGGGGAAGGGAGAAATTCAAATATTATTGAGCAAACCAATTCTCTCAAAGGGCAGAATCCTACAGGGCTTTGTGATCTGATCCTAACTTAGGTAATAGGAATAGGAGTGGGTTCATGCATCAGTTTTTATATTGGGCTGGATGTGAACAGTCCTACAAGTCCTTGAAAAACATAAGGAGTAAAGAAAGAGCCTCCTCTCTGCTCCCACCACTGAGGCGCAGGACCTGCCCATGCTGGAGGCACTCTGCCATGATGGGACCCTCATGGGACTCCTGAGGAAGCTCCTTGAGGACCCCTTAGGGTCAGCCTGGTACTTCAAACAGGCTTTAAATGCTGGGAATTCGTACAAAGAACCTAAGCTTTCTATTTGGTTCTCCATCTGTATATAGAAGTAGGATAATGATCCTTGACAGTGGCTTTTTAGGGACAACTTAATGGAACAGAGTTCATTGTAGGAATATTAAATGTGAGGGGGGCACTGCACCAGTTGGGACTGGTGGAAAACAAGTGGGGAAATAAGTACAGAGGAGCTGAACCTGCTGTGTTTCACTGTTTAACTGCTGCCTCCTGTAAGTGGCACAGCAAGCAAACCATATATCTGCTAATGCTGCAGGTGTACTCTCAGCTAGCTCATAATGGAAAAAATATCTGTAAATAACTGCTCAGTTACAGCAAATGCCAAAAATTACAACCCACGCTATCCACAGGTGATTCCACCAATCCCAGCCAGGCTCATCAGTCCGGAAATAATAACAAATGTGAAAACTCCAGAAAAAGATGCTATCTTGCTCAGAAAAATGCGATGAGAACGAGCAGTTAAGGGCTAAAAATAGAAGTGTTCTATGAGGCCCTGTAACTTTGGCACAGAGTCACAAAGTGCAGAGTGAGAGAGGATGTGGAAGGCACTGCCAGCACTGGGCAAGAAAGAAATGTGTGATGGGCACACAGGGATAGCCAGGATAAGGGGAGGAGAAAAGTTTCTCAAGTTTTAATGGAATTTACTATAGACTTATGTGTTTTTGTGAGCTCTGGAAAGTTCCTGTCTGTATTAATGAGTCTATTAAACAAACACCTCTGCAAACAGTCTGTGCAAACTCCTCGAGTTGGCTCACCTGGGTCAACCTGCAGGATGGAATGGGGCAAGAAGAATTATTGGTCTTCTTAAGAAATTAGTTAGCTATAAGTACAATCAACATCATGAAAATGAAAATTAATTCAGCCTGAATCTCTGACAGGAATTGCTCTGCTGCTAAAATCTGTTTTTAACAGTCCTCTTGGCCTATGTGACTTCAGACAGGTATCTCCAGGTAAAGTAGATTTTGGATACACTTGAAATCACTCTGACTTGATTTCTAAAAGGAAGCAGATTAATCCAAATTTAAATTAGGAAAGATAATAATAGCAATAATAATAATAATAATAAACAACTGGACTATTGCTGGTAGGCTGCTTAATGATGCAGTTTCTCATCACTTACTTGAATCTGACTATGACTATAGAGCTGCAGTAGAAATAATTTTGTGCAAATATATTCAAGCAATGTTATCAGCTGCAGGCCAAAAATGCACTTGGAGCTGTATTGTTCTTTTTCATTGACTTTTTTTGACCACAGGAAAAACAGGTTTTAAAGTACAACACAGTAGCACAGTCTAAAGGAGTGAAAAACTTGTAGAGCCAGTTTGAGTTGTATGGGTGTGCTCACTTGTGACCCAGACAGGATGGTGGTTTTAAAATAAAATTGAAACAAAGAAGTTTTGTTGTGCTTTTTCCATATCGCCTGCAGGAAATCATACTCCCTCTCCTCTACTCTTGTCCCACACACCTTCTTCCCATCTCTCTCATTTACTGCTTTCTCACAGCCAGGATCCTGTACTTTGTTGCTTCCCTGACCATCGCATCCCATCTGAAATATCTCAGGCTATTTTTTCCTGTTTTATTTATTCTTACTCTGTTTAATCAAACTGAATTTTTTTTCCTGCTTAATGATTGACTTTAACAAATATTTAGGGATTTTTTTTTTGTACCAAATTACATTTTTTGCCTTGGTGAAAGTATGAAAAACTGCCCTAGAGAGACTGATTTTGCACATTTAAAGTGTTTTCTGATTTATATGATTATCATCATGATTGATTTTTAGATATATTTCTTGATGATATAAGATTTCTGAATAACTTATTGAAAGATTTTTTTTGCAAGTGAAGTTTAAAATATTTCCGGAACTTATTTGCAAAGTTTGACCAGAACTAAAAATATTGGTATGCCTCTTTTGTCCTCTGTGAAATAGTATTTTTATTTTCAGTGCTGGGGGAAGAAGAGAAAATGGAGCTGCTCCATGGTTGAGACACCATTTATAAGGTGGAATTTTGGCACTTCATAAAGTTTCCATCACAATGACACATTTATCTTTATTAATCTGTAGCTGCTCCCTTAAAACCAGGCCCTTTGCATATCTTTTTTTTTTTTCCTCCTCAGGTACTGGGAAATTGTTCATTCCTGGTGTTCCATCAGGCATGTCAAAGACAAATATTTCTATGTGCATCTGTATTTGGGCCACCCATCCTGAATATGTAGCTCAGCTTTTCATGCCAAAAGTCCTCTGCACTAAATTTCATGCTGCATTTTCTGTGGGTTACTTAAAGGTGCTATTTTTCTTGTTTTTATTAAAAAGCTCAAACTGAATTTTAGTCTAAATCCAAAGAATTTTTTTTAAGAACCTGTGGGCTACTCCAAGTTCATCATGTGAGAGAAGTGCTGTTTTATCTTCACTAAAGGATTCTGGTTTCAATAGTAAGAAATTTGCCTCCAGAGCTTCTAGCAGCTTATTGATTGCTAATTTGACAGGTATTTGTATGTTTACAGATTCCTATAAATTCTACTCAGATAAATGTTTAGAGATGCCATCAAAGACCTGTTTTCATACATGTTTAAAGGTGTAAGATGGCTTCCAATTCTATATGTGTGGATATACATGATTTAAGAAAAAACTGGGTACTGTTTGGAACTACTGTTCCTCAAAAATTCATAAAGATGTCATGAAATGCTTAGACTGTATAACTTTAATTGAAAGTATTTATCCAGCTCTGATTTCAACAGATGTCTGAACAACAGGAGAAAAATAACCCCCACCCTGTAGCAAAACATCATCTGCTTCCAGATTTCCCATGCTAAAGTATTTATGGCGGTCAGTGGTAACACACGTGTACTTTTCTCTCATGCTTTTATAAAAATCACTTATCTTTTTTAAAAAGGCTTCTTTTTCCCTTATGAAGAGATGCCCTCTGTGTATTGGCTGGTTTTCACTTGGAAGCTGAAGACTTTTTCACACCGGGGACACCTGTTTTTGAACCCCCATGTTTAGGGGAACTGGGGAAAAATACAGTGAAACATTTGGATCCATCTGGTTTAGATGTGGGAATGTTATGATCATCTGAACATCTGGATGAGATGGTAACTGCCACCAAACAGTTTGGCAAATAGATTTGTCCCTGCTCAAGCCTTCTATGGATGGTTCAGAGGGTGTTTTTGCCTAATGATGTGCTTGGCCACACTCCTGTTCTCTCTGCCCTCACCCCTCTTCACCGCCAGTGGGGATATTTCTCTCCTCCAGTGACAGAAACTGCTCCACTGCTCTCCCTACTCCCTGTGCTCTCCTCAAATAGTGTTTTTCCACAGGGCATGCACAAATGCTGTTGTTTTACATCATATTGTCACTGCAGCCACGGGCATGTGCCTGCACTTGTCCCCGAGCAAGAGAGGCAAACGCGTTTCCTCGTGCCTGTGCTTGCAGGATGTGTGACCTGCTCTGCTCCCCCAGCCTCTCCCAGCACTCATCCTGCCTGCTGGGACTCCAACCAGAGCTGTTTCCACCTCTGCAGTTGGTGTGGAGAGGAGATGAAGTTGTGCAAGAGGGGAGCTGAGTCACCCCAGGGGGGTTCAAGAGGTGCAGTGTGAAAATACTCCCTGAGCAAAGGGACCGGGCTGCATCTGCGGCCACTGGCATCAAAAACACCATGTATTCGGTTTATTACAAAAGTATTGCCTTAGGCTCCATCTCCTAGTCAAAACTTATTTAATAGAGCACTGAGAGCAGCCTGTGGCAAGAGGAAGGTCAGTGTGTTGTACCCTACATCTGCTGGGCAGTGGCTGGAAAGCTCCTCAATGCCACTGTGTCATTTGATGCTCCACGCGCCCGTATCCGGCCCACGAGCACATGCTGAAATTCCTGAGCATGTGCGTAAAGTTAAGTACTTAAATGCTTTGCTGAATGGGAATTGACTGAACATGTGCTTAAGTATCCTGCTGAATTGCAGCATTAATCATTTTTACAGCTGACAAAATCACTGCCCCAGAAAAATATTCTCCAATTAGAATGAGCGGGATTATTTCTTTCATTTGTGTGAAATAAGTGTGTTCCCAGTTGGACTGAACGTGTTCTGTTTTCTGTGATATTAGAAATCATTTTCCATAAGATTTCATATTGCTCAAGAGAAAACTTGAGAAACTTTGGAGTTGATCAGGTCCCTAGATTTGGATTTATATTAAGAAAACACTGTAAGAAAAGACATAATGGGCCAAAAATACGCACTTACTTTTTTCATTGACTTCACCTAAGGGCAGAACTTGGGCCACTGTGCTTGTTCATTAATTCTCTCTTGTGGAAGCTACTTTTTCCATATGTGATTTTAATTTGTTTGTAGATGCTGAATGTAGCTTTTCATATGGTAGAGTGCTCCTTTTTTTACTTCCTTCCTTCACAGTCTTTTCATAATAGAGTTTAAAACCAGAAAAAAACAACAACAACAAAACAAACCCAAATCAACAAACCAAATCCCTTTGTATGTGCAGCCAGTTAAGTAGATAATAATGGTAATTTTTCTGCTCTGCTAATGATGATAATATTGATATTTATCAATAACAAATAGCATGCAAGTGCCAGGGTGAATAGAGTATTTTGCACAGTAGGGTTTTATATCTATATATGAAACATGGAGTGGCAGAGGCTGCTAGAGGCAGGTGAGGGAAGCTGAGCAGAGAATTGCCTCACAGCAGAGAGCCTGGAAACAGCAGAGGGGGAATTTAGTCCTAGCCAAGAGCAGGAATAATCCCTGCAGTAAAAAAGCTGCAGAATCTGTAATCTCAATATCCAGCCCAACAAAGACCATGGACCTTGGGGCTCAGCTGAGTGATTTCTCACTGGAAATGGTGTGGGGGTCACACAGGGTAATTTGGGAGTGGGAAGGTCCAAGGAAAACCTGCTGCTTGGCAGAGCTAAGCCCAGGCAGCCTGGACATTTCCAACCTGCTTCTCAGACTGCTCTGCAGTCCCTTTGGTGCTCAGTCTGTTTAATTTCATTAACTCTGCAGAGGGGACTTTGAGAGGCATTATCTTCAGGAGATAAATTTACAGCTGCTTTGCTTCCTATATTATGTTTACATTTTGAACCTGTGAGTCTGAATATTACCTGTTGGTAAAGCTGACTCTGTAATTATTGATTCTGAAGCTTATGATTGTTCTTTAGACAAGGGGAAGGGAGAGAGGGAAGGATGGCCGTACAACAACCAGCTGTTCCAAGACCTTTGAAGGTGACTTGAGCAAAATCACACAGCCCAAATAATCTGCTGGAGCAAAATACTGAACCTTCTTGTTTACTGGGGCCAGTTTGGGATGCGACCTTTGAGTTTTGTTGGAGCAAATGACTCAAGGTATAGCTAGAAATGTTTGCAAGGTGTGTCATGTTCATTTTCAGATGCCCTGGCTGGAAGAGGGACCCGGTTGTGGATTGCCTGAATGTATTGGGTGCTAAATCTTGGCATGAGGGTGACTGGAGAGAGTTCAGTTGCTTGCTCTTGGAATTGCCCGTGGTTCTCACTCAGAGTATGGCCCCAAAGCAGCTCTGAATACAGGCAAGTTCAGGGTTGTCCCTCCCTGGATGCCACATACACCCAGCTCCACTGCTCTGCTCACAGGATCACAGTCTGTAATGCTCAGTCACTACCAGATCCAAAGGAGACAAGATTACCTTTTTAAACAAAACAATAAAGCAATAAACAAACCATAAACCCAACACTCCAGATGTCATTCCTATGTTAGATAACATAAAACCAGAGAGCAGCCACAAACACACACATTTTTCTATTTATTGTTTTAGTATCAGCTAGAAAGTGTTTCCATAGGAGTGCCCAGCCTAGAAAAATCCCAACTGTTTGAATCACAACCATGTGGATATTTTATTTTCCTAGGGCTGAATGCACTTCCTAAATAACAGAAAAAAAGTTTGAAGTTTGCATTACTTTTCACTTGAATCTTCAGCAGCAGCACCAACATGTGCAATCCCCTCCCTGCTTATTTTGCTTGACATGTTTCATGTTACAGAGTCTGCGTGAGAGACTTTGAGAGGTGTTATCTTTGATAGAGGAATTTATGGCCATTTTCCTATCTACCGTATGTTTACATTTGGAACCTGTGTTGAACATTTGTTATACTCACTTGTTGTGTCTTGTCTTAAATTAGATCATAAACATTTTGAGGCAGGGACCATGTCTTCCTGGGTGTTGCTGCTCTATTTAGGCCCTACTGTTATGGATGTGGAACTGACTGGGAGTGATTAAATAAAAATAATTCTGCTAGGAATCCTTTTGTCCTGAAAACGAAATGTGCAACTCTTGTTATCAGAACCATATCAGAGAAAAGGGTGCTTAAAAGTGGTTGTAGAGTCGTAATCACCTTTGCAAATGCTTTGAACCTTGGTGTTTAGAAAAGGGAAAGGACAAAATTATATTTTGATTTATAGAGAGTCCTGACAAAACCACTCCCAAAGTCGCTAATATCCAAATATTACCCATAGGCTTGCACGTGCACCTAACAAAAGTTTTGAACAATTAGCCCTAATTGCCCTTTTCTAATATTCTGGTTAACAGAAAAATCTTCATTATAAGAGCACACGGCTTGTAAATGAAAGGGATGAAAGCTCATGAAAGGACGGGGGCAGACCATACGTCATCCCACACCTTGGCACAACGGGATGCATTAAGGAAGCATTTATGGAGAGGCATTCCATCAAGTCAAGGTGTCAGAGGACATATGGTCTCTTTCACCATTAACTCTGTGAGTTTCCATAACTTTCCACTGGTCCATGTTAACCTCATTTTGTGTGATGCTCAGGTTCCTTTGATATAATTTGGGTTTTGCTCTGAAAACGTCCAATTGCACATGCGAAATTCACGGAAGTACATAGCTAAAAATCACCTAGTCAAGCTTGCTTTTTGCAAAAGAGAAATTTAAAAAAATGGAAATTTGGGTCAAACAGAAAAATTTTTAGTAATAAAGACAAAAAATTAATAAATATAGGCATGAATACATAATTTTATCTCTATTGATACCTACTTGACCCTATTTCCTGACTAGAAAATATTGTTAACATGCCTTTGAAATATAGTGTAGCATATTGGTACTTAAAGGTGTTATTTTTCTTGTTTTTATCAAAAAGCTCAAACTGAATTTTAATCTAAATCCAAAGAATTTTAAAAGAACCTATGGGCTACTCTAAGTTCATCATGTGAGAGAAGTGCTGTTTTATCTCCACTAAAGGATTCTGGTTTCAATAGTAAGAAATTTGCCTCCAGACCTTCTAGCAGCTTATTGATTACTAACTTGACATATTTTTGAATGTTTACATAAAACATTTTTTTTTGACATGTGAAGATCCATCTGAGTCATTAGTTGTGATCCCAAAGGTATCAGTGGGATGCTGGTAATTGCTAAGAAAATACAGGTGGAGGGAAGCTTATGATGAATATCAAGGCAGGGGATCACAGAGCCAGGTAAAGGTGACAAGACCTTACTTTTAGTCCTTCTAAACTCAAAGCATCAAATAATATTCTGACTTGAAAGGTACCCAAAAGAATCAACAAATCCAGCCCTTGATTTGGGTCCAACAAGATACACTTCCATCTTTTAACTCCCCAGATGGCTTTGGGGACCTGCTGGGCTATCTAAAGCAGGAGGGAGTCTTCCTCCTTTCTGGGGCTTTTCTGCACTCTCCAGTGCAGATCTGTCTGTAGAACTTCTAAATTTAGGCTGAGGAGCATGTACAAATCCTAAATGCAAAGATAAATCTCTCTCTTTGTGGATCTATTGCCATCCCAGAAGACATCACACAGACACCATCAAAAAGATGTTGAAAAATAGCATCCACATATATGATCAGACTAACTAGAAGTTATCGTTATTATTTTTTAAGATGTACTCTTTTTATTTTTGGCATTTCTTCAGCTAGGTAATGATTGTAGCCCTAAATCTCTGTGAGGGAAAACTTGAATGTAATGACACTGTGTTTTTCTTACAAGTAATTGAAATAATACTAAAAATTCCAAGAAGCCCTAATGCTGGGGAGGGGGAGAGAGAAGGAATTTGTGAAAGTGCTAGGTGGGAATAAGAAAGCTTTTAAGACAATCATTATAATAATACCATCATAATAATAGCTTTATCTTGAGGGAAAAAAAATCATCAACCAAGCAACAACCATTGAACCTGAGACTAAAATAATCTCTCTGAATTTTCAATTGTCTTAAAGCACTGGTGTTTTCTAAGGGTAAAAAAAAATATAACAGGAATACATGTCTTGGTTTTATCATGTTATCAGAACATCTTGCTTTCCATGTTACTTCTCTCCGGTCTTAGACCCTTTATTTAGGCTCCCTGAAAAGTCTCACTCCTCTGTCAGAGTGAGTTGAGGACACATTTGAGTTAAACACATTGAGTTGTTGTTAGGAGTTTAAAATCAAGGGTCTTTTCATTAATGTTGAGAAGAATTGACGTAGAAGAACAGGAAAGCTCCCTGTGCACACCTATCCCATTACATTTTCCCAACAGAGAAAATGTTGGGATGTCATTCTGCTGCATACTCGTGTGTGACACTTCTGTGTTTAATACATGGGAAATCCCTAAAATGTTTGCACAAAGAATATTGCTATTCCCTGTACATTTTAGCTGATGCTTACTGGGAGGAAAAAAGAAACCACTAAACAAGCAGTGAACTGAAATTTGGAATGAGAAGTCAAACGACTTTAGAAGCTTCACTTAGCCTGGATCCTAACGACACATTGTCCAGTGGTTTAGAATTGTGCATTCAGAGGATCAAGCTATTAGAGAAAAATTCTCCATCCTGAAAAACAGGCTTATCACTGAATCAGGAACTGCCAGTAATGTCTCCTCTGGGATGCTTGTTTTTAAATTGCCTTTTGGGAGGCTTTTATGGCTGCATCCACATCAGTGCTGTGATTCAGAGCAGTGATGCTGTTTTGAAGCACATCCCCCAGACTGTCCCATTTACTGTGCAGTAGTTCACTTCCCAGAGTGGTTTTGCAGCACATAATCTGGATTCTGTTTGGAGAAAACTGAACTGGAGGCTTTGATCCAGGCATGTGCCAAATGTTCTCCAACTCCTATTACAGGAATAAGAGGCCAAACCAATGACTAGACCTCCTGAAAGCTTGGAATCACACTCTGGGATATTTCAGTTTGGGGATTTGGGCTAAATCAAGTTTAAAGCAATCCTGTCTCTATCTCTCCCATAGTGCAGATAAAGAACCCTCAGCTCTGACTGCTCCAATCTATTGATCTGCTCCTGTGGCCACAGCTGCCTTGAGAAAGTAGATGTAGCCTATGACATCTTGAAAGTATTCCAGATTTTACAAATGTTTTCTGTGTTAGTTGTTTTTCACTTCTCTTTTCCTTGGATCTGGTGCAAATATTCTTAAATGAATTTTAAATGATCTGAGCCTGTGCCTGTTTCTTTTGTTGCAAAATTTAAGATCAACCTAGATTTTTCCCCCCAAAGATCATGCTGTGAAACTATTTGGGCAAATTTCCCCCCCTCATTTTCATTGAAATTGCTGTTTACAGAGATATTTAAGAAGATGATATACATTCCTGCTCTCAAAAAGGATGAAAGGAAATTGTGAGAACTATAAGAAGTTTATCACAACACTTTTGTCCTTGGGTTTTCAAAGCTGTCTAGTATTGCCTTACAACTGAAAATAGCCATCTCCTAAGTCTACTTATACCAGTAGGCACCAAAGTTTATGATAAGCATAAGCAACTTGTGATATTTCCATCTTTTGGTAGAACACACTTGCATTACAGGTTATTTAAATTGCGACTTTTAATTTAGACATCCATCTCTCTTGTATGTTTTTCCTTACGTGCTCAGCCTCATTAACCCGTCCAGTTGACCTGCATCATTCTCGTGTTGACAAAGATAGGCGTTATGAACCTCAGGATGTCATAAACACCTCTAAAATGTGACCCTACTTGCATGCAGTGGGGAAGGTTTGACAGCATTACACCAGTCATCTGATAAGCTCGGGTCAAAAGTCTCCCAATTGCTTGCCTTTTGTTTGGGTGTCAAGGAGGCAAAAGCTTTTCATGTTTTTAATAAGCAAATTAATGAAATACTTACAGTACACTGCATACATTAACTCTTAGGTAGCTGGTTTTCCTCTGGGGCCATCTTTCCAAAGGTCAGAGGCCATAAATGGAGTTTCAGTTTTCCAGGAAACAAAGAGGACAGTATATTTCAGTAATCTTTTCCTGCATGTAGTTAAGATTCCTCTTTTCCCTTTTTTTTTTCTTTTTTTTTTTCTTTCACTTTGGCTTACTTTCTAGAGGCATAGTAACACTTGCCAGCTAAGCCAGATGTAGCATTTCAACCAAAAAAATGCACCGGATGCATGTTCCAAGTTTGCCAATGGCTATGCATGAGGCTGGAATGTCAGAGCAGGAGTGGAGGATTAGGAAGATTGTGTTCGTGTTACTCAAAGCAGAAGGAGCCCAGAAAATGTCTCTGGAAGTTCATTGTTTCAGCCACATTTTCTTCTTAGATTTAACATATTTGTTTGGTAACATTTTCAGGCTCTTTACAATCACTCTTTGTAGAGTTGCTTACATTTGCAGGATATTAACTAATTAGTCCTCATTAGTCCTCAAACTCCAGGCTACTGTAGAAAGCCTGACTTTAATTTCTGTAATAAAGAGAAAATAAAGGTACTTTTGCTTACCTAAAGAGACATTAAAATGATGGCAAACTATCTTGACAATGTCTCCTGTTTTTGAGACAAATCTACAGATTCTTACTTTTTCTGAGCAAAAACTAATCCACCTGTGTCTGGATTGATCACCTACTTTTCTGTGCGCATGATCCAGTAGAACTATTTGATGGAAGAAGTTAAACTCCGTCTCAGTCTCTATGATTGTGTGGTGGCTTTCCTAACTTTCATTTTATACTTATTTAAGCCATTATGTGATATCTGCCATCTAACAGTTCCCATTTTCCATCCTCAGCCCCTAAAGCAGGTGGGACAAGTGGGTGAGCACCTGCTGAGTCCCTTTGCAGACAGGGAAACCAAGGACAAGAAGAGAACTGAAGCCAGGGAAATAGAGGGAAATACACATCCTACTGGGAACTTTGACAGAGGGATATTCATTGACTTCCAGACTAGACATAGACACCTGAACTTCTGTTTCCTACAGTAATTCCCAGTCTCCAAATTTGCAGAACATCAGTAGATGTTACTTTTATGAGGCACCTTCCTCAATCAGGTACTTTAAGTAGAGGAACAAACCCTTGTTGTTTCATTTTCGCCTGTCTGAAAATGCTTCTGGTGCTTTAAATCCAGAATCAGAATGTGGTGTGCCATAAATGCAGTTTAAGATGCGCTTTCCTGAAACTCACTGGATGCTGTGAATTTCCAGGAGGAAGGTTGCTGGAAGTAATCAAAGCTACTGAAACAAATTGACTTCTCAGACCTGTGGTCAGGTGAAAAATCAGCTCTTCTATTAAGCACGATACTGACAAGAAAAAAGGGCTGAGTGAATAAAATATTCAAGGAGAAGGGGAAAGATACTCTTCCTTTCGCATAACTGAAAGTCTGTAAGCATCTTTAAGTGATGCTCATCATCTTATTTCGTACAGGTTTCACTCTTGACATCTAAACCAGCAGCCGCAGACTATTTCTCCTGCAGACTTAAGTAACTAGTGTCTGGAACATTAAACATTCAGCAAAACCCCATAAAATGAGACAAGCAGCTGTAAAACATTGGCTGGAATAAGCTCTCCCTGCAACAGGCCATGCAGTCCTGGCTAAACTGAATCCTGCTTTTTGGGAAGCATCCTTGTTTAGTCCAGGTCAGGCTAAAGCACTTCGCTCTCTAAGGTTCCATCTACGGCTCCATGCACAAATGTTCCACAATTTACTACTTAACAGATATCTAAGTTACATAAAAGACATAAGAGATACAACCATGAGATGATTTTATCCCCTCTGCACTGGTTGGACTGCTTTCACTCTAAAATGAAATAAAAAATGCAGGGAAAACTGCCTTATTAACAAAAGCTATTAAAGTAATCTAAGCATCACATTAAGCTTTGCTTGCGCAGCAGTAGACACAATAAGAAAGACATATTATAGTCATTTAGATGCAAGATAATTTACTATTTTTAAGATCTTATAGCATCCTTGCTCCAAAGTTTTATCTTTTACTCCTTGCTGTATCTGAATATTTCGTCCCCTCCCCAGCTCTGATTGCCTGTAACCATTTTCTAGCTGGAAAACCTTGGAGTACGTGTGGATTCTTTGCTATCAAACTGGGTGGTCGTGTCTTACAAGGGTTTATGCTAAGCCTGGTTTGTTCAATATTCACCAGCCTCTAGCACTGTGCAATAGAGCATGGCCTTGTCAAGCTTGCAGGTGGCACTGAGCTGCCAGGGTGTGAGCACCTCTGGAGCAGGATTAGAATCCAGAATGATTCTATTAAATTTCAGAAGTGACCTGCAATTCAATAAAGACATCTTGAAAGTGCTACAATAAAAAGAGGGAAGATTAAAAATACAACTGGTGTTCTGCAGAAATAAATTGGAAGGTTAGAGCTGGACCACAGACTGCAGGTCAATGGCAGGATGCTACTCCATCCCAGGATGAAATGGGAGTGTGGCACGTATTCCTGAGCCCCTGGTGAGATTTTGGCTGCAATTTTGAGTCCAGCATTCAGGACCTCACTTCAAGGCACAGACAAATCTGAGAGAGTCCACAGGACAGCAACCAAAATGATGAGAGGTTTAGAAAAAGTGACCTATGAGGAAAGGTTGAAAGAACTTGGTTTGTTTAGTCTAGAAAAGAGAAGACTGAGGAGGTACATGATAACAGACTTCAAATATTTAAACGGTTGTTATAAAGAGGAAGGGGATCAATTATTCATGTCCACTAAGAATTGGACAAGAAATTAGGAATGTCTTTAATTTGCAAGAGGAGGATTCCAGTTCAAAAGCTTTCTGATGGCACTGGAGCACGTTAGCAATTTCCACAGCCTCCCTGAGTATTAGAGGTTTATAAGAATGAGTTGAACAAACTTTTTAAGGGATGTTTCAGAATTGCTTCTGCTTCAAAGCAGTGCTTAGGACAAACAACTTCTTAAAAGCCTCTTCTGGCCTTATTCCTATAGATTTGTATTGTACATATCCCTGTGTATATATACAAGTTCTAAATTAGTATCTGAAAACACTCCTTCTTTACTTACCTCTACAGGTATGTGATGGAGTGATAGTGAAGAAATATCTGGACTTTGCTGTTTGCTAAAAGAGAATTGCTCAAGAGTTTTAAAAAGTGTTTCTCAAAATGCAGCAGTGGGAAATCAGAACTCATGCCTGACCTCATCTGACAGCTGCTACGGCCCTTATAAAGGGATTAACAACCTGGACATAAAACAAAGGTTATTGCCAGTCATTAAGGTGTGATATCCCTCAGCACAATTAGGACATGTCACAAGTCTGCATGGGGCTATGCCTGAGTGGAGAATTACAGAGAAAAATGGTGATTTACTGCTCACTGTGAAGAAGGCCTGACACTGTGATGAAAGGAAGGCTGAGCAGGGCTTAGAAATGTCCTGAGAAAGCTGGCGGCCATCGATACCATGCTACAAGACATTCACCTGACACCATGCTTCCTTGTTTTATTTTTTACTATCTACATTACATATATATCTATATATGTCTTCATGGGATCCTTTATATCTGTGAAATGTGTCTGTAGGATGCTGTGCAGCAATCAATAGGAAAAGCTGAGTCCTGATGCTGGCAGAGTTTCTGGCTCTGAGCGTTTCAGATGACGCCTCCCAGCCCAGACAAAATCTGCTTCTCAGCTGAGTAAGGAGGCACTTTGATAGCTTGAATCTCCAAATCTGTATTTATCAACTTCCACTCTTCAGAGACACATGCGAAGATGATTATACCTCATGATAGGTCTAAAGAAATAAAGCCATTGAAATATTATTGGTTATTTTTCACAAAAATTTAGACGCGAGCCCACGTGTTCCAATTATAAAAGAATGAGGTCGCTTATAATATGCTAAGTTCTTTTTATTAGTTGATTAATTTTTCACTTAAATTCTAAAAAAAAAGTCATTATTTTTTCGTGTTTAAGCTTTCACTTCTCCTGCCTTCTTTTGTAGTGCTTTTCTTAATTACCTGCAGCAATTTGCATCAGCAAGGAGCTAAGAATGCTTTGCATGTCTTTAGTGCCTTCCCTCCTCCTTAGCTATTGATGTAGCTACACAGAGAGAGCTCAGCACTGTAGCATCTGGCATCTTGAATCAGCATTATAAACATTAATTAAATAAACCTCTCAATGCTTCTGACAGGTGATGAGAGCTCCTGACCTCTGATGAGAGCCCGGGTGCCCATTTTACAGGTCGTGGAGCTAAGGGTGTGTTTGAATTGTGAGATTTGCAGATCCTTCCCGGCATCCAGGTTGCAGGTGTGTGCCCTGGCCGCATCCCAAACCTGTGCTGGGGCAAAAGCCAGGCTCTTTCTCCCCTGAGGACCTTGGTTTCCGTAGGAAGGAGCCCTGAGTGTTCGTGTGGGGAGGGCTGGCAAGCAGGACTGGGTGTTGTCAGGCTGTGGGCTGTGCTGCAAAGCCTTATCCCCACAGTCTAGACAAAACCAAGGCAACGTAATGGATTTCAAGGAGGCTCGTGGTGATTCTGCATTAAAGGTGGGAGTAGAGAAAAAAAAATTTCTTGGCTTCCTCCTCATGCAGTTCCTCCCGTTATTTAACTATCAAGATGACCACACTGGTTTTTGCACATTTAACAAGTCCAATGCAAACAAGGTTCTTTCCCCCATTTTCATCAACTTCGAGATGTTTTATTTTTCAAGGGTCTACAAAGGCAAATGTGCAATTCAAATAAAACCACTGCAGTGATTGCACAGAATAATAACCTCACTTCATTATGGAGCAGGGCTTGGAAAATGTGGATACAACATAAAGTAGTAGAAAAGTGCAGCACACACCCTCCTTCTTCCTGGCAGCTTTAAGAAAAGGCCACAGGTAGCAGAGTCTTCTCAAGCCCATCTACTCTAGGAACAAGCTGGAAGATGGCTTGCAAAACACCAGCACCTCAATGTTGCCAGATGCATGTTCTTGCTTTACAGTTTCCAGCATGTTTTAGCAATTAAATCCTGTTTTTCCTGGATTAAATGTCAGTTTGTCAGCCTGCGCACAATTACAACAGATAGTCATGGGGCACTGTACCAATTAATGCACTTTAGACATAATAAAAGGGGCTTTACCCTTCAAATGAAGAGTTATGTTGCCAATAACAGCCATTCCTCCTTTGACAGCACACTTGCCTTCCCACACTCCTATTTAATGTATCTTCCCATTTTTCCAGTATCATATTTTAGCACCGGGCCATTGATTGAGTGGAGTGGTCAGACAAGATCCAGTGAAATCAAAGAGCATCATTTCACTGGCCTCTTCAGAAGTGCAGGATTAGCCCTGCTGCCTAAGATTTCAGAATGGATCCCTATCCAGAAAAGCACTTTAGCACGTGATAACAGTTAAGCGTGTGCTTAAGTGCTTTTCTGAACCAGGGCCCATATAAGGCAGCATGTCTACCAAACATTTCCAGCCAGTTCAAATAGTGTCCAACTTTTACAGGAGTGAGATTTCCTGTAGAATATATAAGCAGAATTCCTTCCAGTATTGAAAAGACTTACTGGATCCTTCCCTTCAAACAATTGTTTGGAGGTTCGCTCTGTTATTGATATAAAGATTAATTCAAGTTGCAAGGGAAAAAATGTGTTTATGCAAATATTAAGTGCCTGAAAACTACACCACAGCTGTTTAGTTTTGGATGAAAGTCTTGGCTTGTTGGATAAGATGCATCACCATCTCTGAGATTTAGGAAACATCTTTTGTTACACGATTATTTCAGTGGAAATGCATTCTCCAAACCCTTATTTTCCAGAACAAATTCACATTTCTCCGCATTTAACATTGTAAAAATATGAAAAGCTTCTTGGCATAGGCGCTCCTTGTCAAAATGAATCTAGAATGAGATAGTGACAACGAGGAACAAAAGTTTTGGGATAACTTATGCCCTTAAAATTTTGCAGCAGCTTTTTTTTTTTGTTCTAAGTGCAGTAGAGCTGAAGACACAGTGAGAGGGTTCAATATGTCCATAAGAGGTGGCCATTGAGTGCAACAAGTGCAGCAGGATGGTTGAATTTCATATGTAAGCAATAGCTGTAAGAAAGAGAAGCTTCCTATGCTGCTTTTTGTCTTTTGTTTCGTTAACTTCAGACCATGCATCATGTCTAATGAGCTTGATAAAGCATAGTAAGGAAAATGGGCCATAATTCATCATGATTTCCATTTCAAAACTGACAGGCAACTTCACAAAATAGTCCATTTTGCAGCAAAAGAAAACCAACAGATGATAATGGAGACAATGTCCTCAAATGAAAACTTAAAGTTCCCTCAGATCCAACTTTCACTATGAAAAAGTGGGATAGGTTTTGTTAATAGCACACAGAGATCCTCTCTGGTTCATCTTGTAAATAAAATATCTGATTTTTTTGTGTTGTCCACCTCAGGAGAAAGAGCACCCCAAAATTTTATAGAGTAATAAGAGCTGATGTATGAAGAAAAGCAGGATCAGCATTTTAAATTGTTGGAAAATATAACATTAAATTTAATTCTTTCCCATAAAAAAGCTATGGCCCATGCTGCAATGGAAGGTATAAATAAACTGCATTCAATAACAATAAAGGAGCAATCTGAATGTTTTGGGGAGCTTCTGAGGAATTTTTACTTCTTTTTGCAAATATCCAAACTATTTTAGATTTTTAAATTTTTCTGGCTGCAATCCTCTTTTAGAAATTCGTCTGTATTATTTCTGGTACCTCTGAGTGCTTTAGATATCACACCCTTCACCTTTTAAAGCTTACCTTAAATTTTCAGACTGTCAAATAGTTTAGTTTCACAGGAGGGGTAAGGCTTGGATTGGAAATGAAAATGGTAGTTTGGGAAAAGAGGGAAAGGAGAGGTGAAGAGTGCCAGAGCAGGGCTCAGCACTGGAGCCCAGCACCCTGAACTCCTTTGCTTTCCAAAACCTGTCTAAATATTTGTCCAGTGGTGTCAGATCTACTGTATATAATGTTGATAGACCTTAAATAATTTTTTTCAGGATGTGTCATCTCCTTTCAGAGGTGTGATGGATGGAGAACATTCTATCTCTGCTTGGAGGTGAATGATCACAGCCAGGACAGGGTGTGCTGCTTTGAGGTCATGCAGGAGATGTCCTTTATGGGGCAGAATCCTGGTTAACAACCTGTCCAGGATGGTCTCCTGGGCTGAGCTCTTGCATCCCAAATTGGAAACAGAACTTGCTAAGGAACTGGGAGATGCTGCCCTTCAAAAAGGCAGGATGTCCCCTCTCCTGGGGCACCATCTGCCAGGTGTCTGAGAAGTCCCACCCCACCTGATTTGGGCTCACAGGTCATGTTTCAGTTTCAGTGCACGAAGTAGATAGGAAAAAACCTGGTCTCTGATGATATCTCTGCTGAAGACAGAGCAGGCATCCATTTTCTGTGAATACTTTAAAATACTCAATTAAAATTAACTGTTTGGAAAACACCAGTTTTTTACTGGTTGATTGATGCACTGGGGTATCGTCACCGAAACAGAAGAAGCAGCAAAGACTGGTGTCAACGTGGATTTATGTGAACCTTCTAAGAAAAAATTATCCAAAAATTATACTTAGGATCATTCTTTTATAGTAGTTAATTAACATGTGGAACTCACTGCCACAAAATACAGTATCTTTGAGGCATGAGTTTAGTGGGATTAAAGGGATTTATTAAACACTTATATGGATAATGAGACCATCCGCAGCTACATTACACAGGATGAAACCATACATTAGGGATATAAACAATTATGCTTCAGGATAGAAGCCAACTACTGACTAATAGAGTTAAGGAGGAAATTCACTCCATAATTATCCAGGATTTTATGCACCTTTTCTAAAAGTTTTACTATGAGCACTGCCATGGATGGGATACTGCCTTACAGGAAATGTTGGAATGCAGGAAATACAGGAAAAATAATGAAATTATGATTTCTTTTATGTTTAAAGGTAATGTTTTATTTTTTCCCACCTTAATAGCAATTATTACAGTCTTCTCTTTAAAAAAATTAAGAATGAGAAATGAAAAATTAATCTAAGACTTATTGAGGCCTCTGAAGCAGGCCCCTGCCTCCTTCAATATATTAACTGAATATCATCTGTTGTTCATATATTTTCCTTTTAAATTAGAAGAAGCAGCTAAGGACATGGCTTTAGCTGATGTTACACCTATTTGCATAATGGCATTATATGATCAGCACCAGATTCTTAAGATTTTCTGTTGTTCCTTCTTCTCCCAGCCAGAGTGGAGGATCTTGTAGGATCATATAAGATGGAGCACAGCCAACAGAAGTGGAAAGAATGGATTGGATGGGTTTGAATTGCCCTTGACCTGTTTCAGGACCAAAATATTTTCAGCATCAAATTGTCTTAGAAGGGGAAAGCAAATAAAAATACAATGTTTGGGGTTTTTTTCCTTATGTAGTTCCTTCACCAGGAACATACACAATAAGTCCTCTGAATTCTCTGTGGAGCTCTGGCTACGACAGCAGGGAATGTGTCATGTTCCTTCCTAAGCCTCCCTTTTAAGACCTTCTTGCTGGAAAGGGGAAAAGAAGTCCACATCCTCTTACATTTTGTCATTCTCTTACTTTTTCTGGAAGCTGTAACCTCTTGGGAAGCATTTGTTTGTAGATTCCTGCATGGTTGCTGTCAGAAGACCTGAGCCTGTGCATTAGATCCGATGCATCCACTCAAAGGGTCTCAGATTTGCTGTGCCTGCACATGACACCACAGCACAACATTTGCACTGGCCATGGCTGCCACTGCCAAATGCTGGAGAGCTGTGAAAGGTTTGAAAACCCCAAATAAGCACCCAGCGCTCTCATATTTTGCACAGCACAAAGTTTTAAGCTGAAAAGAAGATGTTTGTGGTGAAACCCAGCCTCACAGTAACAGGTTGATACTTTTCAACAGCTTCCTTCAGCATCTTTTGTTCCTCAAGGAGAGGAGTTACAGGCTGTAGGACACCCCGAGGAACTGTGGTGTCTGAAATGGCATTTTGGTGCATACAGACAGAGGCTGTGCAAAGAATACCCAGCTTTTTAAAAAAGCACCTATACCTCTGGGACCAACATCAAAATCACCAAAGTCAGTGGAAAGACTCCAGATAGCTCTTCTATCCACCAGAAAGCATAACTATGACTTGAATTAAAGATATAAAAAGCAATAATAAGTAGGGAAACAATGAGAGGAGCAGGTGTTCAGCATATTTGAAAGGCAGAAAAGCAAACTTTTATGTTCTAGCAGCGATGCTCTGCAATGAAGCTGAAGTCTGTCAACATCCAGATATGTTTCACACAGCACGTTTGGCATCGCAACAGGTGGTTCCTGCCAGATCTACCAATGAAGAATATTCCAGATTTGTCAGCTATTGCACAAAGTCTTTCCACCAGATGAATTGGGTGTATTTGGCAGCAGCCAGTTAGTAAATAAAGAATGATCTGGAGTTCATAACTATTGTAGCTTTCAAAAGCCAGCTAAATAACATTGTTTTTCAGCAGTGACATTCCTCACCCAGAATGGAAGTCCCAGAGAAAACAGAAAAGGAAGAAAGCTCTGACAGTCAATAAATCTGGGCAACGTTGAATGAAATGGTTAAATAAATAGGGGATTCATTATTAAAAATGTCCTTTAACAGGCCCTTTACATTTAAAGAAGAAGACTGGGGAATGAGGTAAAGCTTCTGTACAAAGATAAATCGGTAAAACTGCCATGTTAATGTCCAGGGATGGTGTGTGTGTGCTCTAGGGCTGATTTTTTTTTTGTACTCTGCTTGGTCTTTAACCTTCTGATTTTCCACTATGTTGCACAGTCCCAATGGAAAACTTCAGGCTGTTTTTACCTACAAGCACAGCTTTGGCTAAGAACAAGGTTTCAAATTGTAGTCTGCTGGGATTTTATTTTTAAAGAAAATTCCTTATTCACTAGAAATTTGCTGACTGCTTGAAAACAGAAACTGTTTAAGGAACAATCAGTTTGGGTGATTTTCCCAGTTTGATAAGAATCTGGAGAGAAAAAAATTTGAAATTGCCAGCACATTCCTTTCTGCCATTTTCAAAAGAAAAGCAGCCCAGCGCTAGTACCTACACAAACAGTTCAAAATGGTCAAAACAGCTGTTTCAGTGGCTGGCTTCCTCTTAATCTCTTATTACAAACCCATGCTTTACTTTTGTGTTTTAGATTTGCAGTCCTATTTCCCTCCTAACAGCCTTACCTGTGTTTCATAAGCAAAATAAAAGCTTTGTGCTATGCAACTTTAGGCTAATTTGCCTCTTATTTTTGCCTTTGGAACAACTATTTTGCTGCTTTTGACAAAATGTTTAAATACACTGTGCTGAGCTAATGATTTTAATTTGATGGGAAGTTTTCATAAAGCTGTTGCATTCCATTAGAAGTATTATTACAGTATATCAGTTGTAGCTGATAAATTCCCAGCTGTACAAACCCAAGGAAGAAGCGGCAGCGTGTTACATATGGCACACATGTTTTTACCATTGTAAGGCCCAGTTTTAAGGGAAACTGTGTTTTCCAAGACCACAGCTTCCCCCTTTGCTACAACTGATGGCATTGCACCAGTGGAGCCTTATTGGTGTTTGTTTCAAGCATTAAGTAACCTTGGGGAAGCCTTTTTCTTCCTTCTGCCGTCCTTTCGTCCGCTCACAAA